>CAUYRH010132316.1:0-14457 GCA_963574655.1 Perodicticus potto
AGAGCCTCAAGCTGTCACCCTGGATAGAGTGCCATGGCATCACAGCTCACAGCAACCTCCAATTCCTGGGCTCAAGCGAGTCTCCTGCCTCCACCTCCCAAGTAGCTGGGACTGCAGGCACCCGCCACAATGCCCGGCCAATTTTTTTTTTTTTTTTTTTTTGGTTGCAGCTGTCATTGTTGTTTGATGGGCCCAGGCTGGATTCGAACCCGCCAGCTCAGGTGTACGTGGCTGGCACCCCAACCCGCTGAGCCACAGGCACCGAGCCAAAAACACTGTTTTAATGCCCTGTCTTCAGGCCCAGTCATGTGACCACAATAAATTACCTGGAATCAGAGTTTGAAGAGATTAATTACAAGACCGAGTGCTCTCTAGGTCTCACTTCCCCAGGCCAGGGGCAGGCCCTGGAAGAGGCAGTCGTCTACCTGACAACTGGGCATAGTTGAGGCAGCTGCACATTCTGAACCCCAGAGCAAAATTTATGAACGGCAAATAAGTTTTTAAAAATTGATTTTTGATATCTTCATCTAAAAAGTTTCCTGGAGCATACATAGTTAATCACATTTATGGAAAGAAAAGAAAAAAGTCTGTGCCATGTTCTTACCTCTGACACAGGGGAGTCAGGTGGGAAGAGGGGCTGACAAGACAGGGATGATCTGGTGGGGGTGGACACTGACTCACACCTGTAATCCAAGCACCTCTGGGAGGGCAAGGCAGGAGGAATGCTTGAATTGGGGAGTGCAAGACCAGCCTGAGCAAGAGCAAGACCTCAATCTCTATTACAAACAGAAAAATCAGGAAGGCATCTTGGTGGGCACCTATAGTCTCAGCTACTGGGGAGGCTGAGGCAAGAGGGTGGCTTGAGCCCAAGAATTTGAGGTTGCTGGGAGCTATGACACCACGTCACTCCACACAGGGCAACAGTGAGACTCTGTCTCAAAAAAAAAAAAAAAAAATAGAGGACCCATACCTTTGCCAGGTGCTACACCCCAGATTGTCAATACAGCCCTGCTGCAACCTGTCCTTGGACTCACTATAATCGTGTCATCCAGAGAGCAGAGGGGAGACAGTGGATCAAGTCGGGAAGCCCTAGAGCGGTGCTGACAGCAGAGGGTGAAAACTAGTTAGCTCTGTGCTCGATCGGAACGATACACGGAAGATCAGCACGGCCCCTTCATGCAAATCTGTGAAGTGTTCCATATTTAAAAAATAAATTAGAAGTTAGGCTCTCTCCAGGAAATTATCACGGTCTATGTGATATAAATTGGCAAATTACATCCCTCCTTTTTTCCCTCTTTTGTGTATTTTCCTCAACATTGCAAGCTCTTATGAATGCAAATTAGCTAAATAGATTTTTTTTGGAGGAGATGTTTTATTTTATTTTAAAAATTTCAATAGATTAAAGGGCCACAATGTTTTTTTTTTGTTTGTTTGTTTTTGAGACAGAGCCTCAAGCTGTCACCCTGGATAGAGTGCTGTGGCATCATAGCTCACCCCAACCTCCAATTCCTGTGCTCAAGGGAGTCTCTTGCCTCTGCCTCCCAAATAGCTGGGACTACAGGCGCCCGCCACAATTCCGGGCCATTTTTTGGTTGCAGCCATCACTGTTGTTTGGCGGGCCCGGGCTGGACTTGAACCCACCAGCTCAGGTGTACGTGGCTGGCGCCTTAGCCTGTTGAGCCACAGGTGCCAAGCCAGGGCTACAACGTTTTTTGATTATATGGGTGGATTGTAAACTGCTAAAGTCACGGCTTTTAGTGTATTCATCACCAGAATAGTGTACATTGTACCCAATAGGTAAAATTTTATCCCTCGCCCCTCTTCTTAGCGTCCACATCCATTATGCCACTTTTTGACCATGGGTACCCCCTGATAAGTGAGCAAATGTGGTGTTTGCTTTTCCATTCCTGAAACACTTCACTTAGGATACTAGTTTCCAGTTCCATCCAAGTTGCTGCAAAAGACATTATTTCATTCCTTTTTATGGCTGAGTGTATATACCACATTTTCTCTATCCTCTCATCCAGTGAGAGGCCCTTAGGTTGATTTCATATCTTTGCTATTATTAATTGTGCAGCAATAAACGTTTGGGGGCAGGTGTCTTTTTGATATAATAATTCCTTCTCCTGAAGCATGAGTCCTATGTACTCAATTTTGATATGAAGACAATTAATGACAATTAATGATATGGTGGGGAGAGGGGACAGCAGAGAGAGAAAGAAGGAAGGAGGGGTGGGGAAAGGAAGAGCAGAGAGAGGGAAGGAGGGAAGGGGCTGGGGTCTTGGTGTGTGCCACAACTTTTAGGGGCAAGACACGATTGTAAGAGGGACTTTACCTAACAGATGAAATCGGTGTAATCTGGTTTCTTGTACCCTCAATGAATCCCCAACAATAAAAAAAAAGAAAGAAAGAAAAAATAATAATTTCTTCTCCTTTGTATAGATACTCAATAGTGGGATTACTAGATGAAATGTTAGGTATACTTTGAGTTCCTTAACCAATCACCATACTGTTTTCTGTTGAGGTTGTACTAATTTACAGTCCCACCAACAGTGTATAAGCATTTCCTTTTCACTGCATCCACACCAACATCTATTGTTTTTTTTAATTTTTGTTAATGGCCTCTCTGGGCTGGGTGGGGTGGCTCACACCTGTAATCCTAGCACTCTGGGAGACCAAGGCAGGTGAATTGCTTGAGCTCCGGAGTTCTAGACCAGCCTGAGCAAAAGTGACCCCCCCATCTCTAAAAAGAAAAGAGAAAAATGAGTTGAGGGTGGTGGTACATGCCTGTAGACCCAGCTACTGAGGAGGCTGAGGCAAGAGGATCAATTGAACCCAGGTCTTTGAGGTTGCAGTGAGCTATGATGTCACCACTATGCTTTAGCCAGGGTGATAGAAACTCTGTTTCCTTCCTCCTCCCCCTCAAAAATCTTTTTTTTTTTTTTTTTAGAGACAGAGTCTCACTTTGTCGCCCTTGGTAGAGTGCTGTGGCGTCACACAGCTCACAGCAACCTCCGACTCCTGGGCTTAGGCGACTCTCTTGCCTCAGCCTCCCAGGTAGCAGGAACTACAGGCGCCTGCCACAACACCTGGCTATTTTTTTTGTTGCAGTTGGGCCGGGCGGGTTTGAACCCCGCACCCTCCGTATATGGGGCCAGCGCCCTACCCACTGAGCCACAGGCGCCGCCATTCCTTTTTATTTTAATTTTTTTTTTTATTGTTTCAGGTTAATTCCAAAAAAATCTTCTGACAAGGGTGGCATCTAATTGCATTTCACTGATAAGTGATGCCAAATTTTTTTTATATGTTTATTGGCCATTTCTATCTTGTTTTGTAAAAACTCTGTTCATTTTTTTGTCCACTTTTTTTTTTT
This sequence comes from Perodicticus potto, assembly GCA_963574655.1. Lineage (NCBI taxonomy): Eukaryota > Metazoa > Chordata > Mammalia > Primates > Lorisidae > Perodicticus > Perodicticus potto. Next base: position 3,374 of record CAUYRH010132316.1, read on the forward strand.
TTTTTGAGCCGGAGTCTCACTTTGTCGCCCTTAGTGGAGTGCCGTGGCATTAGCCTCCCTAGGAGCTGGGACTGTAGGTGCCCGTCACAACGCCTGAGAATGAGCCCTGTATGGTTGGCGCTAAGACGCGGACTGCCTGTTTATCTAGCGGAGCTGACGGACGCTGCCCCCGTACCACGCCTCTCCGCAAGATTCACTCCTGGGCAGGTTTTATTTTTTTGGCCGGGGCTGGGTTTGAACCTGCCACCTCCGACATATGGGGCTGGCGCCTTACTCCTTTGAGCCACAAGCGCCGCCCTCCTTGGCAGTTTTTAACACCGAGAAACGCAGGGATGTTTACGTGAGTGCACACGCGGCACTCTCTGCCAGAGGTTGGGGGACCTTCCCCTAGGCAGAAGAACAAGAAACCAGACCCCCGTGTGCAGCCTAGGAAACAGGTCTTCAGCACGACCTGCCGCCGGCTATTTTTGGGGAGAGGTCTTGCTCTGGCTCTGGCTAGGCTTGAACCTGTGAGCTCAGGCTATCCACCTGCCTTGGCCTCCCAGAGTGCAAGGAGTCTTTTGTCCACTTCTTGATGGGGTTGTTTTCATCTTGCTGATTAGTTCTTTGTCAGCTGTAATTGGCAAATATTTTCTCCATTCTGTAGGTTGTCTATTTACTCTGTTGACTATTTTCTTTGCTGTGCAGAAGCTTTTTAATTTATTTTTTTAATTTATTATTGTTGTTGCTTTGGGGTCTTAGTCATAAATTCTTTGCCTAGGCCAATGTCCAGAAGAGTTTTTCCTACATATTCTTCTTGAATTTTTACATTTCAGGTCTTACGTTTAAGTTTTCAGTTCCTGTTGAGTTAATTTTTGTATTGATAAGATATGGGGGTCTTGTTTCATTCTTCTGCATGTGGCTATCTAGTTTTCCCAGCACCATTTTTTGAATACGGTTTTCTTTCCCCAGTGTACGTTTTTGTCTGCTTTGTCAAAGATCAATTGGTCGTAGCTGTATGACTTTGTTTCTGGATTCCACTGGTCTATGTATCTACTTTTATACCAGTACCATGCTGTTTTGGTAATTATATCCTTGTAGTATAATTTAAAGTCAGGTAATGTGATGGTTCCAGATTTCTTCTTTTTGCTTAGGATTGCTTTGACTATTTAAGCTCTTTTCTGATCTGATTCCATATGAAGGTTAGGATTACATTTTTTGGATCTGTGAACAATGTCATTGGTATTTTGATAGGAATTGCATTGAATTTGTAAATCACTTTCGGCAGTATTGACATTTTAGTGATGCTGATTTTCCCAATCCATGAGTATGGGATGTTTTCCCATTTGTTTGTGTCATCTGTGATTTCTTTCTTTTTTTTTTTTCAGAGACAGAGTCTCACTCTGTTGCCCTCGGAAGAGTGCTGTGGCATCGCAGCTCACAGCAACCTCCAGCTCCTGGGCTTAGGTGATTCTCTTGCCTCAGCCTCCTGAGTAGGTGGGATTACAGGCGCTGACACAATGCCTGGCTATTTTTTTGTTGTAGTTTTGCCGAGGCTGGGTTTGAACCCACCACTCTGGGTACATGGGGCTGGTGCCCTACCCACTGAGCCACAGGTGCTGCCCTGATTTCTTTCATTGGTGTTTTGTATTATAGTTTTCCTGGTAGAGATCTTTCACTTCCTTGGTTAAGTATAGTCCTAAGTATTTTATTTTTTTGTAGTGATTGTAAATGATATTGAATTCTTGACCTGACTGTCATCTCGACTGTTATTAGTGTATAGAAGATTTGTGTTCATTAATTTCGTAACCTGACACTTCATTGAATTTGTTTATCAATTCTAGAAGTCTTTTGAAGGAATCTTTAATGTTTTCTAGATATAAAATCATTTCATCAGCAAACAGGGATAGTTTGACTACTTCTTTCCTGATTTGGATGCCCTTTCTTTGTTTCTCTTGCCTGATTGCTCTGGCTAGGACTTCTAGTACTATGTAGTTTAAAAGTAGTGACATTGGGTATCCTTGTCTTATTCCAGATCTTAGAGGAGTGCTTTCAAATTTTGCCTATCCAGTATGATATTGCCTGTGGATTTGTCATATATGGCTTTCATTATTGGGAGATATGTTTCTTCTCTGCCTAGTTTGTTGAAGGTTTTTTATCATAAAAGGATGTTAGATTTTGTAAAATGCTTTTTCTGCATCTATTGAGATGAGTGTTTTTTTCCTTTTAATTCTGTTTATGTGTTGGATCACATTTATTGATTTGCTTACGTGATTTGCATCCCTGGAATGAAAGTCACTTGATCATGATGGATTATCTTTTTGATGTGCTGTTAGATTCAGGTTGCTAGTATTTTGTTGAGGATTTTCATTATCGATGCTCATAGGGAATATTGGTCTGTAATTTTCTTTTTTTGTTGTGTGTCCTTTCCTCACTTTGGTATCAGGGTTATACTGGCTTTGTGGAGGGAGTTAAGGAGGAGTCCCTCTTTCTCAATGTTATGAAACATTTTCTGTAGGATAGGTGTCAGTTCTTGGTAGGTCTGGTAGAATTCATCTGTGAATCCATCTGATCCTGGGCTTTTGTTTTCTGTTGGGAGGTTTTTAACTACTGTTTTAATCTTGCTACCAGTACCTTATTGATCTGTTAATGATTTCTACGTCTTTTTTTTTTTTTTTTTGCAGTTTGGCCGTGGCTGGGTTTGAACCCGCCACCCTTGGTATATGGGGCTGGTGCCCTACTCATTGAGCCACAGGCGCCGTCCTCTATGTCTTTTTTTTTTGAGACAGAGTCTCAAGCTGTTGCCCGAGGTAGAGTGCTGTGGTATCACAGCTCACAGCAGCCTCAAACTCTTGGGCTTAAGGGATTCTCTTGCTTCAGCCTCCCAAAAAGCTGGGACAACAGTCGCCCGCCACAACACCAGGTTATTTTTGTTGTTGTTGTTGCAGTTGTCATTGTTGTTTTAGTTGACCTGGGCCGGGTTCGAATCCACCAGCCATGGTGTATGTGGCCAGCACCCTAACCACTGAGCTGTGGGTACTGCCGATTTCTAGTTCTTAATTCAAGCTCAGAGACTGTGTGATTCCAAAAATTTATCAATTTCCTCCAGATTTTCCTCTAGTTTGTGTGCACAGAGGTTTTCATAGTAGTCTCAGATAATACGTTGTATTTCTGTAGTATTAGCTATAATGAATGTCTCCTTTTTCATTACTGATTGAGCTTATTTGAACCCTTTCTTTTCTATTCTTGGATAATTTATCTAGTGGGATATCAGTTTTGTTTACCTTTTCAAAGAACCAACTTTTTGTTTTGTTGAGCCTTTGTATTTTTTTGTGTTTGTTTCAATATCATTTAGTTCTGCTCTGATTTTTTTTTTAGACAGAGCCTCAAGCTGTCATCCTGGATAGAGTGCTGTGGCATCACAGCTCACAGCAACCTCCAATTCCTGGGCTTAAGCGAGTCTCCTGCCTCCGCCTCCCAAGTAACTGGGACTACAGGCGCCTGCCACAACACCCGGCCATTTTTTGGTTGCCGCCGTCATTGTTGTTTGGCGGGCCCAGGCTGGATTCGAACCTGCCAGCTCAGGTGTACGTGGCTGGCGCCTTAGCCCGTTGAGCCACAGGCGCCGAGCCTGCACTGATCTTTGATATTTCTTTTCTTCTGCTGGGTTTGGGTTTGGATTGTTCTCTGTTTTCTAGTTCCTTGAGGTGCGACTGATAGATGTTTGGAGGAATTTCAAAAACAGAGCAAGCATAGGCCACTCCATTTTGAGCATAAGGCACTCCATGTTGGCTGTTCAGTGACCTCTGCTAAAACCACCCCCTTCTGAGACCATCCCTCAGGAGGGATGAGGAACTCGTGAACACAGTGGCTCCAGAATGAACAGAACAGTCTCAGTGGAAGTCAGCTGGAACTGTGCCTGGCAGCAGTCACTAGTACACCAAAGACACTCTCTCTCCCTCCTACCCTACCTAAAACCTTTAAAAGATATGCACTCTGGTTCTTTTTTTTTTTTTTAACTTTATTCAAATTAATACTAGGGTACAATATTTAGGTTACATTGTTCTCACTTCCAGGATAAAGTTCCATTTACAGAAGAGACCCTCACCCAGGGGGCGTGTTATACACCCTCCTGTGAGAAATCTGCTGTTAGTCTAATGGGTTTTCCTTTGTAAGTTACTTGATGATTTTGTCTCACAGCTTGTAGTACTATCTCCTTTACTTTGACTTCGGCCAGTCTGATGATTATGTGTCTTAGAGATGTTCTGCTTGGAATGAATCTTCTAGATTCACTGAATGCCCTTCTTGTATCTGACTATCAGGAAAGATACAAGAAAGACCGGGAAAGTTTCCCTCCGTATTCACTCATGTGGGCTTTCCACGCTTCTTGCTTTTTCTTCTCTTGCTTTTTTCTTCTAGGGATACCGTTAATTGTTATGTTTGGTCATTTTACATAGTCCCATAATTCTTGAAGATTTTGTTCCTTCTTCTTACTTCTTTTTTCTTCATTTTTGACTAATTCGATTAACTCAATAGTCTTGTCTGCAAGCTCTGAAATTCTTTCTTCTGTTTGGTCTAGTCTATTGTTGAAACTTTCCACTATATTTTCAAGTTCCCTAAATGATTTTCATTTCCAGAAGTTCTGTTATGTTCTTTTTCAAATATCTCTTTGCAAATTCTTCTTTCATGTCCTGAATTATATTTGTGGTTTCTTTGTATTTGTTTTCAACTTTCTCACCAGTCCCATTGAGCTTGCTCGCAATCTATCCTCTGAATTCCATGCTTAACATTTCCGAAGTTTCCTTTGCATTGGAGTCCATTGCTGGGGAGCTAGTATAATCCTTTGGGGTTTTGAAGGAGCTTGTTTTTTCATATTGCAAGCTTCTTACGTTGGTTTCTTCTCATCTGGAATCTCTTGTCTTGGCTCAAAACAAATAGTTTTTCGTATACCTGTTCTCTTTTGCTGGGAACTCTGTTGCTCAGTGAAGAGTAGAAGAGGTCCTTGGATGTTGTGCTTGAGTTCTGCTCTGGAAACTGACCAAGTGGGAGAGGGGTTGATGCACTAAGAGCTTGTAGCACAGCTGTTTTCCTGTCACCTCCTTCCTCTGTGGTTGTCATAGTCCAAGCTGGTGCTGAGGGATATTTGCGTAGAGTGATGGTTTGGTCCTCAAGCTGCTACTGGAAGCTCAGGCAGGGGAGGGATCAGGGTATGTCTCTCTTGTAGATGTGGGTGGCATGGGAGTTTGTCCTGACTAGGTCCTGCTACAATGGTGGCTGGGCAAGGCTCTTTAGATGGTGGCCAGGTCCATGGGCATTTGTTCTGCCTGTACCACTGCAGTGATGGGTAGGGAAGGCTATTTAGCAGGTACCAGGGCTGTAGGCATTCTCTCTGCCTAGGTCAGGGGCAGTGGTGGCATGTAGTGTGGAGTAACATGAAGTGGGTGGGGTTCTAAACAGATTTTGAAGATCCATTTATACTAAAGTGTAATTGACTACTCAAAAAACAATGAATGGATAAATTATATTTATCCAAGACAGTTGAAAAAGAAGTGAATATTAATGATACGGATATACCATAACCACAGGGGGAAAAGCTCCATAAGGACAGGAAAACTGATAGCCATGGTTTAATCAGAAACAATCAAGAAGAGGATACTAGAGCCAGATAGAGACAGGGCAGAGTACCCAACATGGATTGAATTGATGAGTAGCTGATTAGAATGAACAGGTCTAAGACGGGAAACTTAAATTACTGTTACTAAAGGACTATATTTGGTATACACAAATCAAAACTCTTGAAAAATATCCATAAAAAGGGACAAAGAGATTGGAATTTGCTTATGGGTTTTGCTAGTGACAGCATGAAGTACCTTGGTTATTTGCAACCTCAAATTAATATACAGTTGTCGTGAAGTTACCTTTCTAAGCCGTAAATAAGTCAAATACTGGGGTACAACCGTCTGCTCAAATTCTGACTAACAATTCTCCCTTACTAGCAAGAAATTAACTGACTCAGCACTCGGTGGGGAGTATTTTGTGAGTCGTTTTCATTTGGCAGAGTGAGCGACTGGTGGTGATAGATGCTGATGGGGATATAATTCTCACTTCTCTTTCATCTGGGGGCAAAAAAAGACTGAAAGAAAAAACCCTAACTCCTTCCTCATACTTTGTAGTACTTTACCATTCACTAACTATAGCCAAGAATATCTCATTTGAGCCTTAACAATGGCATCATGGGGTAGTGGGGTAGGTCCTACATTCCCCACTTTTCAGATGGAAACCCTGAAGCTCAGAGAGATGAGTTCCCCTATGACAAGGAAGAGGCAAAGTCAAATGTCCATTCAAGTCCACCGGACCACAAAACCTACTATGCCTCACTGTTCCCCCTGCTACTCCAAAATGTTGGTTGGAAGAAATTTGTTCTAACAGAAACATACCTGTTTTACTTTTATATGAAAAGTAAAAACAGAACAAACCCCCCTTTCTGACATCTGCCAATTCACTAACTCTATCTCTTTAAAAATGAATAACGTCCATATGTGCTCATAGGGAGACTATTAGGACTTAAACACTGTCTATTGACAAGGTAATAGTCATACTGACAAGGCTCTGCTATGCACATAAGTCGAGTAGCTTTTATAGCCAGAGATAATTTACTGCATAATGTCTACTAGTAAATTTGAGCATATGATGATTCTAAATGTGTCTTGTCAGAAAGCAAACCATTCAGCTGTAAGAAGCACATGGCGTCTATAAATAAAGGATCCCACCTTTGCAGCAAGATCAGTCTCCATGACCATTTCCTTTCCTCTGACTTCTCCTCTGTCATGAGTGGGGACCCTCTCGGGGGGAAGGGTGGAGGCCTTTTTCTTGGCTTTAGTTCTCCAGATTCACGGCCTTATTGCTGTTTGGAATGGAAGCAGCTTTCTACCCGCCTCAGGAGACTTGTCAAGTTTTTTGTTTCGTTTTTAAATTCTTTACTCTCTGGAATTGAGAGTGGGATCTTGTTACTGCTTTCTGGCCTTTCATTTTGAGCCATCTTGCTTCCTTTCTTCAGTAATTTCAATTATAGAAATTGACTTGAATGTTAGGTTTAATTCAAAAAGAAGCATCAACACTTGGCAGTAGCTTCTTTCTGGAACTTCCCTCTTTCCCTAGACTGGGGATTACAAAAATGTATTAGAAATTTTTCTCTTTTTAAACTTTGGGACAGCCAGCCAGGCATGGTGGCGCATGCCTGTAGTCCCAGCTACTGAAGGGGCTTAGGTGGGACCATCTCTTGAGCCCAGGAGTTCAAAGATGTGGTGAGCTATGATTGCCCCGCAGTACTCCAGCCTGGGCCTGGGTGATGAAGCCAGACCTTGTCTTAAAAAGCAAACAAACATGCTGGGCATACTGGCTTACTGGGAGATGAGGTAGTGGGTGGATCACTTGAGCTTAGGAGTTCAAGACCAGCCTCAGCAAGAGCTAGCTCTACCCAAAACAGAAAAACGAGCTGTGCATCGTGGAGGGGCCCAGCTACTCAGTAAGCTGAGGCAGGAGGATCCCTTGAGCCCAAGAGTTTGAGGTTGCTGTGAGTAGGCTGATGCCGTAACACTCTACCCAGGTGACAGAGTGAGACTATCTCAAAAACAAACAAACTAATACAAAACTTTGGGAAAGCCAGTTCTTATATTTGTGGATACTTCTCTCCTTGGCAATTTCATATTTTAAACCAAATCCTTAAGATCACACATAGGTGGGCTCGTATTTAGATACAGAAAATGGTTCATATTTAGAGGTTGAGAAACATTCCAAGGAAAATACCCACAAACATGTCATTGTTTTTTTGCCTGGCAGAGTTGACAGAAATCAAGTCCTCCCCAGCAGATTGTAGCAAAAAGAAAGTTACAATTCTTAGCTAAATTTACAAGGTTTCTTTGGACAGACGTCTTTCTTTAAAGGAACACAGCATTATCCTTCCCTCCACCCCTTTTATGTCTCTGGGATATTTTTTCGATTTTGGCAATCGGCCTGCCGTTTATTTGGGTTTGCCGGCAGGGAAGTTGTAAGGTGTAGTATTTCGTACACCACTTTGAGCTGCTATTGAAGGAGAATCCAGTCAAAAACATTCTACCGGCTCGGCGCCTGTGGCTCAATGGGCTAAGGCGCCAGCCACGTACACCTGAGCTGGCGGGTTCGAATCCAGCCCAGGCCCACCAAACAACAATGACGGATGCAATCAAAAAATGGCCAGGCGTTGTGGCGGGCGCCTGTAGTCCCAGCTACTTGGGAGGCAGAGGCAGGAGACTCGCTTGAGCCCAGGAATTAGAGGTTGCTGTGAGCTGTGCTGCCACGCACTCTATCCAGGGTGACAGCTTGAGGCTCTTTCTCAAAAAAAAAAAAAAAAAAAAAAAAAATTTCTACCATGAAACTGGGGCCCCTCCTCTACTCCCAACTCACAGTGTGACCTTGAGACAGTCACCCCCTTTTCATTTTCCTTGTCAGGAGCATGCTGCAATTGGATCCATCCTCCACTTTGAGCCCTTCAAGGAGAGTTTTGTCCAGTGGCAAGCTGGGAAGGAGAGGAGCATGGATGTCCTCGGTAGTGGCTTTGCACTGCACTCGTCACAGGTCACAGCGCCTGCACACTGCCTCATCACTGGGGGCTTTCAGGGTCTTTAAAAGAGAAACCTGGGGTATGTATCTTCTGGCCTTCAGAAGACATAACATTGTGTGAAACATACAAATACCTCTCCTTCATCAGTAACATACCTGCATTTGTAGTGAACTTTCAACTTGAAAAGAATTTTCACATTTGGTGTCTCATTAAATCAGATGCTAACCCTACTTTGACTTGAGGGAGGTATGTAGAAACAATACCTGCAGTCCTAAAGATCTTAGAAATATCACCTGGGGACTCAAAACATTTGAGCAAGTATGCGGGTAGGCTGGCAGACACCAGTTCATCCACCATCCATCCATCCTGCCCACCCACCCATCTGTCCAACTGCCCATCCATTTGTTTCCTGACACAGGGAACCCACAGGGAACCCATTCCCTAACATGAAAATACACAGGGCATTTGACCTTATATACCTTTTTCATTTTAAAAAAAAAATTTTGTTTTCAAAGTTTATACTTAGTCAAATTCATGAGTTTTAACAAGTGTGTGGGGTCCTTGTAACCACTGCTACGATCAAAATATGACACAATTCCATCATCCCCCTCCAAAAAATTCTCTTCAGCTTCTTTGCAGTTAAACTCTCGCTCCACCCTTAACTCTTGGCACCACTGATCTGTTCTCTGTCCCCACAGTTTTTCCTTTTCTGGAATGCGACACAAATGGAAACATATATGTTTGAATCTGGCTTCTTTTCCCTAGTGCAATGCATTCGAGATTCACCTATGATAGTGTAGGTATCAATCATTGGCTCTCTTTTTTTTTTTTTTCTTGAGACAGGGTCCCACTATGTTGCCCTGGGTAGAGTGCTGTGGTGTTCCAGCTCACAGCAACCTCAAACTCTTGGGCTTAAGCGATTCTCTTGCCTCAGCCTCCGAAGTAGCTGGGACTACAGGTGCCCGCCACAACACCTGGCTAATTTTCTTGTTGCAGTTGTCATTGTTGATTTTAGCTGGCCCGGCCTGTGTTCGAACCCGCCAGCCTCAGTATATGTGGCCACCGCCCTACCCCCTGAGCTACGGGCCCCGCCCATTTGCTGTCTTTTTTTTTTGCCTGTTTTGTAACTTTATTATGATCCAAGACTGGGGAGAGGGGTGGGGTGGGAGGCACTATGTCACTCAGGAAACACAGGTCCTTACACAGTTTCAAGTTGGAAGAACTGGGGGAAGAAGAGAAAAACCTCTTCCTCCTTGCTAAACATGACAACTTAGTGAGAAAGTCTGGCCCAATGTCAGCTGGAGGTCAGGTGGCACAGTTTTCATCAAGGGGCCAACTTTTGACCTACGTAGCTACTTCCCAGTAGTGGAGGAACTACCTGGGAACTGAGCTATGGCGGGGTTCTTCCTCTCTGCAGGACACACAGCTGTGCAACCTCAGCAGGGCAAGGCCAGCTACAGCCAGTTAGCCTCCACCCTTCTCCAGTCCCTGCAGGCCTCTGAGCCGGGGGCAGTTCTGTTCATTTCCTGCCAGTAGCTTGTGCTGGCATGCTCCGGGAGGGGTACAGACAGTGATCACTTGACGAGCTTCACAGCCAGTCGGAGCTTAACAGCACAGAGGACATTGGCTCTCTTTTTATTGCTGAGTCGTTGTTCACTGTGTGAATATACCATAGTTTGTTTTGAGTTCATTCTCCAGATGAGGGATATTTGGGTTGTGTCTAGGTTTTGGTGATTATGAATAAAGCAGTAATAAATATTCATATACAAGTTTCTTTTTGTACAAAATAGGTTTTCTTTATATTTGGATAAATAACAAGAAGTAGAATAAGTAGATCATATGGTAAGTGTATGTTTAAAATTTTAAAAGAATCTGCCAAACAATTTTCCAAAGTAGCTGCACTATTTTGCCCTCTCCAACAATGTATTAAGAGTTCCAGTTACTCTGTGTCCTCATAAATACTTGGTATCCTCAATGTTTATGAGTGTGTGTGTGTTTAGTCATGCTGATAGGCATGTGGCATTTCATTGTAGTTTTTTTTGTTGTTTGTTTGTTTTTTGCAGTTTTTGGCCGGGGGTAGGTTTGAACCTGCCACCTCCGGTATATGGGCCGGCCCCATACTCCTTTGAAGTCACCCTTTATTGTAGCTTCATTTATTTTTTTGTACTGCAAATATATTAGGTTTTAATCTTTATTTTTTTTTTTTTTTTTTTTTTTTTTTTACGACACATTAAAATCTGCTTTAATACTTCTTTGGGGGAAAAAAAAATCACACTTTTAGTGAATGAACAAGAAATATTTTTACAGTAGCAGTAGCCTATTATTTTTATCTACTGTGCCATGAATTCATAGGGAAAAGGTTCTTGTAGCTCAGTGGGGGGCAACTTGCCATTGAATGTGATAAAGTGTTGACTGACTTTTGAATTCATGGGAAATAGGTTCCAGCACCTTGGATCACTGTTACATAGCGTTTATGGGGGTTATCCTGTGTCCTACACTATATACC
>CAUYRH010132317.1:0-12217 GCA_963574655.1 Perodicticus potto
ATATTCTTCTTAGCAAAGTATCTCAAGAATGGAAAAAGAAGAAAAGTATCCAATGTACTCAGCCCTAATATGAAGCTAATTTATAGCTTTCATATGAAGGCTAAAACCCAATTATAGCACAAGAATATGGGGAAAAGGGCAAGGGAGGGGAGAGGAGAATGGGTGGAGGGAGGGCGATTGGTGGGATCACACCTACGGTGCATCTTAGAAGGGTACAGGTGAAACTTACTAAATATAGAATACCTGTGTCTACATCTAGTGATTATGAAAATGCCATGAAGGCTATGTTAAAATATTTCAGATTGTAGATGAAGTCAGCACATTGTACCCCATGATTGCACTAATGTACACAATTATGATTTAATAAATTTTTTTTTAAAAAAAAGGAAAGAAACAATGTCTGTTGCAGCAACTTGGATGGAACTGGAGACCATTATCCTAAATGAAGTATTTTGGGAATGGAAAAACAGTCTTTGGAAACTAGGATGGAGGCAGACCAGGAGGGGCCAGAGAGACAAAAAAATATACCTTTCGAATACAAGGTACACTATTCTAGTGGTGAGTACCTGAATTGACTTCAACATGATTGATTTATCCTTGTAACAAAAATCACTCGTACCCCTAAATTTTGGGGAAAAAAAGTAAAATAAAATAAGACAGTTAAAGTAAATTTGTAAGGACACAGTAATATAGCTTCAATATAAAGCAAATATTTATAGAACTAAAAGTTGAAATAGATAACCCACAATAACAGTGGGAGATTTTAACAGGACTCTTTATGTAATGACAGGACAACAGATAAAAATATTAGTAAGGTCACAGATAATTTGAACAACATACATGTATATGGTATTAGGATGACTAGCTATCCATGAAGATAAAAGAAAAAAGAAATTTACACCAAGAATCAAAATGACTTTTAGGTGGGCTAAAGGCCCAGTTGTAAGATGCAAAACCAGGAAGCTTACAGAAGAGAATAAAAGAGACTATCTTCATGCTCTCAGGGTGGTTAAGAATTTCTAAAATAGAAAACAAATATAACTAATCATAAAAAGAAATAGAGAAACCAACCTCTGTTAAACTAAAGACATTTGTTTATTCAAATTCACTGTTTTTTAAGTTAAATTATAAACGATAGAGGTAGAAAATACACACAATACAGATGGCTAGCAAAGAACTAGTAGCCTAATGACATGAAGAACCATATAAATCCATAAGAAAAAGCAAAATGTCCAGTTGAGGAAATAGGAAAGAGATTTGAACAAGCACTTGACAAAAGAGAAAATCAAACAGTCAATAAGCATGTAAAAATGTGTTTAACCTCATGATTAATCAGGGAGGTACAAACTAAATCCATGACTCCTCTGAGATTTGCAAAATTAAGAAGGGTGATAATTCTCTGTTGGCAATATAAATTGAGACTATCACAAAATAGTGTGTTTGTCTAAAAAAGTTGAGGAAGCTGGAATCCCAGGATGGAGCAATTCCACTCCTAGGCATGAGCAGGAATCTATGAAACAGAACAAGAAAATGGGGGAGAGATCCTCTCAACAGACACAGCTGAGAATAAAAGCAAGATACAAAAGCAAACATACAGGATGGTTCCATTTTATACAATTAACCCTCAGGGAAATTGCAACTATTTTATTTTTGAATGAATGTGCAAGTTACAAAACTATAATAAAAAGTAAAAAATCATTGCCATAAAGTTGAGATTTTGGTTGTTCCTAGAAGAGAGAAGGAAGAGACGGCCATTGGGAGGGAAACATGAGTGTTCTGTTTTCTGTGGGTCTCCCCGTACAATTTTCAGGATTCTTTCTCTGAGAGGATATAGGAAGAGGGGGAAATGGGGGGAAATGGAACCATTTGTACTGTTCTCTAGGTGGGGAGACATCATTCTCCAACCTAGAGGGTGTCATTCGCCCATAAAATAAAAGAGTTATTTCAACCCTGGCCCTAAAACTGGTGCACTGATTGGTCCAGGTTTCAGGTACCCTGGGTATTACTTTTGCAATTGGCTGTAAGACCTGTGTGCCTGAAGAGACCTCTTCTGGATCTTTTTTGATTTTATCATGCACCAATCTTGCCCTCAGGCAATAGAGATGGTGACAAAATTGTAATGTCCATTTTTCATAAGAGGCACCCATAAAGCGTTGGGGAGCTTCTAATGAAATGATTTGCTCAGATTCCCCAGCTTCGAGTGATGCAATTGAGAACATGGTGCAATTCAGATTTAAATCCATGTTTGTCTGGTTTCTAAGCTAGGTGAAAGTCAAAGCTTCCTCTGCCTTCTTCACTTTTTGTTCTCATTTGCAATGTGATGAGATTTTAAAGTTTTAAAAAGAATTGGTAGCTCTTTAAGATGTTAGAGGAGCATTTATTTAAAATGAATAACTTTTCAAAACATGATTCATTAGCATCATTTGATATATTTCCAACTTTAGCCTCCAGGCAGAGCTTTAGATCCTCTGAATCATGTTGGCTGATAGTTCTCTGGCCTATTTTGTTTTCTCTAATGAAGGGACATTCTTGAGAATTGTAGTCACACATTTTTGGTCCATCTCCCATAATTTAGCCCATTTCATTTTTAAAATGGAGATAAAATTTTCTAAAGGTCTGATTGTTGGGGTCAAATTTAACTAAGCAGAGCCTATTATTAAGACTCTTCCATTGGAATCAAAAGAAACTTAATTAATGTTAACTGAAGTAATTAACACTATCCTTTTCAAATTATCACTTTATCCCAGTTCAAAAGTCTCTGAAATTGTGAGCTTTCTCAGTTTTGAAATGGCCGTTACCCTAAAATAATATATGGTCTTCATTTGCAAATCAGCATAAAATTAAATTTGGGTTTGGTTCCTAGTTTAGCAAATTAGGACTATTTTCTCTGATCTGGAGTTTTATTTGGTTCAAATTCCTGTCCACAGCAGTTATTAAAGAAGTGAATGTCTTCAATGCTCCCAAATTCTAGCACCTGCCATTTAATGGAACGGTGGGAAAAGGTTCAGACCCAGTATTCACTCTGGGAACAACATGGGAATGATATCTATTATGAAGTTCTTACTAAATGTTGGGGACAAAGGGCATGTTTCCTTGTTCTGCATTCCTTCCTTTGGGGTCCCAGATATCCCCCACTCCAGACTCAGTATGTCCAGCCAGGGCCAGCTAATCTAAGGGTTATCCATCCTCTGCCCCACCTCATTTAGCTGTTGCCTACCAGTGACTACTTAAAGATTGGGTAACCTAAGAGAAAACATGGTTGACGTTTTATAGAGTAAGAAAAAAAAATTTTTTTTTTTTTTTGTAGAGACAGAGTCTCACTTTATCGCTCTGGGTAGTGCCGTGGCACCACACAGCTCACAGCAACTTCCATCTCCTGGGCTTAGGTGATTCTCTTGCCTCGGCCTCCCGAGTAGCTGGGACTACAGGCACCTGCCACAACGCCCGGCTATTTTTCTGTTTTTTGCAGTTCAACCGAGGCCGGGTTTGAACCAGCCACCTTTGGTATATGGGGCTAGCTGCCTACTTGATGAGTCACAGGCGCCGCCCAGGTAAGAAAAATTGACGGGTGTGTGTCCTTATAGCTTACCTCAGATTTGTTTTGTCATTAATCTGTAGAAGTTGTTGGTTGGAGGTTGTTCCTCCTTCTTGCCTCTTGCTCAGGCACATGGGAACAGTCCCACCCTGTAGCTGTCAAGATGTTATTTTCCAGAGCTTTTTTGCAAACCACCTGTCGTGTAGTCAAAGTTTAGGGGCCGAGGAAGCAGCAAAAAGGGTAGGGGGAAGGGAACAGAGGAAAGGTTCTAAAGAAAGGAAAACTGGGAATCTTTGTCATGTCTGTGTCAGTCTGTTCCTAAGGACAATCCGAATCTCACAGTGGAGCCATGGGCAGAGAGACATCTGCTGCAGGGTACTTAGGCCCCTGGGCCCATCTTACATACTACAAAGGGTCCTGTCTGAGTATGAAGCTGCGTTCCAGCAAATAGAGGGGCAAATGGTAACTGTCCTGTCTTTGAGTTCTGGATTCAGCTGTTCCTAAAGCAAGAGCTTGGATTTTCCCAGGTTGTGAGCCATAAACTCAGCAACTTAAGCAGTTTGAATTAAATTTCTAACAACCGCAACAGAAAGAAGCTTAATGAGCTGCACTTTATCACATTTGGCCCTGACAATGAGATCTTTGAGGTGAGTATGTTTATCCCCATTTTAAAGATGAGAAATTTGGCCACCCAGCTGGTAATCCATGGGGCCTCTGTCAGAATGAGATTTGACTCCAAGTTATGTGTAAGAGTCCTGACTGATTTCTGGGTTAATTTTAATTTTTATGTATTTATTTTTAATGTTTTAACTTCCTTCGATGCTCAATGAGAGACAGGAAATGTGATTAGAACCCTCTTCTCTGACTATAAGGATGAAATACCATGGCAAGAATGAAGCCTGACCTAGTAGAAGGCCAGATGGATGGATGTCCTGGACAGAGGCACAGAACCAGACGTGGGTAGGTGCCGTCTCCAAGCCCAACAAGCCCCTAAGCCCAACCGATTAGAATGTAGCTCAATGGAGTCCAAACGTGCACCTGCCAGGAAGGCAAGGGTCCTGGGAAGTCAACACTGGCAGGTGATGGTGGAGATGGGCATAGGGCACCAAAGGCTATGTGCAAACTGTCACTGTGAGCTGCAGATACCACATGGACTCACAAGAGCCTGCTGGTAGAGAGAAGAGAACAGTAAAGACGAAAAGACAGAAAGTTATGGGCCTGGAAATGGAAGCCTAGCCCAAGCCAAGAGAGAGGCCAAGAGACCATAATGTCCCTTGAGTTGTGTCACTTTGTGCCTGCTTTCCAATTTCAGCTTTTCCTAGGGAAATAACCTGGATCTTTGAATGTCACAGTGGGAAATCCAAGAATGAAACAGGATTAAAAGCCTAAGACCTGTGCCTGTGTGTCCAGGCATTCTGCGGTCAACAGGCCGAGGTCCAGAACATGGGCTGTCAATCTGCCTCAGACAGAGAGCAAGTGATTCAGGCCTATCAAAGCTCTGCTTTGGCCACCCTGTGTCAGAATCAGGGGCACTCATTGTAGTGTTTCTATAATACTGCTGCTCCAGCCCCCAGGCTATGGACTGGTTAGCAGTCTGGCCTGTTAGGAAGTGAGTCACGCAGCAGGAGTTGAGCAGCAGGAGAGTGAGGGAAGCTTCATCTGCATTTACAGCCTTTCCCCATCACTCACAGCACCACCTGAGCTCTACCTCCTGCCAGATCAGGGGCAGCATTAGATTGTCATAGAAGTGCAAACCCTGTTGGAAACTGTGCATGTGAGGGATCCAGGTTGCCCACTCCTTATGAGAATCTAGTGCCTGATGATCTGAGGTGGAGATGTAATGCGCTTGAATCATCCTGAAACCATCCCTGCTACCCTGGTTCTGTGAAAAAAAAATGCCTTTTACGAAACTAGTCCCTGGTGCCAAAAAGATTGGAGACTAGAGAGACCAGAGATCATACTGCCCACAGGGTCACAGTGCGTCCCCTGTCCCTGCCTCCTCCACCAGGACAGACACTTGCTAATTTGGGCTGAGTCCTGGCTGCACTATCTTTCCTACTCCCCTCTGCAGCCCGCTCCCCACAAACAGCAAGTGCCTCAGTGGGGGACCCTGGCCTGCTCACATCACTGAAGTCCTTCACGATGTAGCTGGAGTAGCACGCATGTAGTCAGGCATGGCCTGGCCCTGCCCTGGGGTGGGGAATAAAGGAGGGAAGTTCTTTGACCTGAGCTCTGGGTTCCCTCAGAGTTTGAACAGATCGTGATACAAACTCATAAAAACAACCCACGAAGGGTAGGTGTCCTGAAATTTTTCAGGACTTAGAAGTGTTCCAGGCACTTTGCAAAGTGCTTTGAAAATACTACCGGGTTTAATATTCACAGGAAACTCTGTGAGATGAGGGCTTTATCTTTAGTTTGCAAGTGTGAAAACAAAGGCTGAGAGAAGTGAAGCTGTTTTGCTCAAATTCTCACAAGCAGTGGATGGAATGTACAGAAATTGGTGATCACATAGGCTGTGCCGGGAAGCACTCTCTTTTCACGTGCATCCTGCTTCTGATGCCCATAAAAACATCCTACATCTCCTGCTGTACAAATGCCCAACGCCCAACAGAGCAACACGATAGCATCACTTAAGAAACATCAGCGGAGCCTCTGCCATTCACAGCTATTCATCATAACTTCACTGCGAATGACTCAGATGATTCATGAACATTTCTTCCCATGCCCTGAGTGACCTCAAGAATTCAGAAAATTAGAAATAAGTCACCCCGTGGCCCATCTAGGCCAGGATGTGGTCTTTGTGGAATTGCTGGCTCTGTAATTTATCATTATTCATTTTATAAAATGTTCATTCATTTACTTCTTAACTCAACCAGTAATCTTCGGGCCACCTCTCTGGGCAAAACCTTCTGCTAAGTCCTTGGAATGTCAAGATGACTTGAGGACCTGGTATTATGGTGAGTAGGAAAGCCTGATTAGAGAAATAATTACAATCTGTGCTTAAAAAAAAAAAAAACTCTGCAATTAAAGAAATAATTACAATCTGTGCTTAAAAAGGCTGTGTTGCAATTAAAAAGAATGAGACAGAAGTATGTGAAATAATAGTGAGATTCAAGGGTGTATTGTTGAATAAAAAAAAATTGTCTATTTTGTTCACGGGTACATTTCCATCGCCTAGAACAGAGATCAGGAAAGTAAGGCTCACAGGCCAAATCTGGCCTCAGCCACCCAAGTTCAAAATGGTATGTATGTACAGAGTGGTACAAAAACGAGAACTCATGTGTCCTGGAGACCATGCATAGCCATCAAAGTCTAAAATATTTACTATCCCTTTATCAAAAGTTTGCCAAGCCCTGTCCTAGAACAATGCCTGAAGTATTCGTATTTTAAATACTCAATAAATATTCTTTGAATAAGTAAACAAATATGTACCACAAGAATCTGACCAAAAAACAATTTTCTCTTTCTCTCATAGATATATACACAAAGTGACTGCACAGGAAAAAGTCTGGAAAGCCATACTGTGAAGTTTCTCTGAAAGGTGGAAAAGGAGCATGGGGTTACAGTTGTGATCAAGTGAATTCAGTCTTACTTGTAATGTGATGTTTTACAAGGAGAACAAGATTTGTGCATTACCTGTTTTATTAACAAGGAGTACTTAAAAATATTCTTCCATTTAAAAAGAAGTTTATTTTGATGAAGAATGAGAGCTGGCCACTGTCCAAGTTACTTACCTGATCTGAGCCTCAGTTTTCTCATCTTTAAAATGGCAATAAGTATTGCGTGCAATCACCACTCAGTGTTTGCCAGGTCTGGTTACTGGTGAAAGAAGAGAAGAGAAGAAGAGAAGAAAAAGAGAAGAGGAAGGGAAGAAGAAGAAGAAAAGAAAAGAGAAAAGAAAAGAAAAGAAAAGAAAGGAAAGGGAAGGGAAGGGAAGGGAAGGGAAGGGAAGGGAAGGGAAAGCAAGGGAAAAGCTGCTTCCATTCTGAGTTTCCTGCCTCAGGAATGACATAACCCCAATCAGAGTCCTGGCAGACAATTAACTACCTGTCACTGCCACAAAACCATGCAATTGGTAGCAAGTCCCAAATCTTCTTTAGGAAAAATGTGTCATCCAAATACTGCAATTACTTTGTTACTAGTCTTCTTTCTTCTATCCTTTCCCCCTACCAATCTGTCCATCCCAGAGGGGTCATTGCATCCTGCTCACAGGCCCTGGATAGCTTCTGCTCCTGCAACATAAGGGCCACATTCTGAGTGTGGGTTTCAAGTTCCGCCATAACCCAGTCACCCCTACTCCCACTGCATCTTACGCATGAGTCTTTCTGCTCCTTGGGAAACATGCTTATAGGTCTCTACCTAGCTGTTTGGATCTCTCTGGCATACACTTTTTCACCCTCCCTAATTCCCAAATATTGAACTGAATTTTGACCATCTCCTCTAGAATGTCTTACTCTGATCAACCCACCCAACCATCCATCCATCCATCCAACCATTCATTCATCCATCCATTAATTCATCAATCCAACCATCCGCCCAACCATCCATCCACCTATCCACCCATCCATCCAACCATTCATCCATCCATCCATCCATCCATCCATCTATCCGTCCATCCATTCATCCATGCATTTTTCCTTCATTCCTCCTATCCATCCATCCATCCATCCATCCATTCTTCCACCAACGCACAGTAAACATTCACTGAAGACCTGCTATGTCCTAGGAATTCCTTAAAATGCAGGGACCATCGCCTTGCCCTCTAGTGCAGTAAACTCCAAAAGGAAGGGAGTATAGTCTCCACAGGGATTTCCATATTTTTAAACCCTCTATTTCTACTTAATTTTTATCTCATCTTTTTTCATTTCTACTTTGTGTGTGTTTTAAAGCATAAAATACATTGATTAGTATAGTGGTACAACCAGACAATGTATAAAGTAAAAAACATGCAATAAAGGAAATGCTCATTTTCCTTATTTTATAGTGCTATGTAATCAAAAATATTATACTAGCACTGGGAGAATACTAATGGATTCCAGGAAGGTGGTCACCCTACCCAGAGCCACAGACCAGTGTACATTTCTCTGCATGGGTCATTATAAAAGTTCTGAGGTACATGAAAATCCAGAAATGTCAAATCTGTGCAGACAGAAATAAATGAAGCCCAGAAGCACCACTAAGCCCAGTGAGTTGAAACTAGCATGGATGAATCAGCTGTCGACTGTGTTTCTTGGAAGTAAAATAATGCACCATGACACAGTATGTCTTAAAATGTTTGTGGTGACCCAGGTATTAAAGTATGTGTAGTATCTTCTGATTGTCTACATAACGTCATGATAAAGAGCTCAGGCTCTGGAGCCTGTGCAGACAGACTGAGTTGGTGCCACTTCATATCTGAGTGACCGGGTTTCCTAGCCTTTTGGGTAACAGTTGTGGGAATTCAACAGGGCAATACATGAGGCGCCCTTACAAGAGTACTTCTAGGGCTCAGCACTGTGTGTACTGTTGTCCCCAACAGCCTTGCAAGGCTGAGATTGTCATCTCCTCAGTGTTAGCATAGTACTCTGTCCCTGGTAGACACACACATGACAACAATGATAACATCTCATGGTTCAGGGAATTTAAGCATGGCTTCCCTGGGTGAGCATCAGACAGCTCATCAGCACGTGGCAGAGAGCCACACTCCCAAGTGGCTCCCTCGGCTGGAGCCCAGAGACACAGATGGTGCTGGGAAGCCATTTCATCCTGTCTCAGGTGTTAATTACAAGATTCTAGCAACCAAAACTATGCAACACTAAAGAGAAGAAATCACACTATTTTCGGCAACACTTTGACAGCTATGTTAATATACAATAATTTCTTTACCATCTCCATCTACCAGCTGATCACCCTTACCACCAAACAGATCAGTCCTCGGTTCTGCAGAGATAGAGGAACAGAGATGGGAAATGGCTCTTTTTCAGAGCAGATCCCCAAGAACAGGGTCACTGGCTTTGTAACAGTCTCAGCCAGGCCAGCTGCGTGGTGCTCTGAGGAAGTCAGACCTCCTTTTCCATTTCCACCTGCAAAGCCTTCTGAGGGGCACAGGATGGTGAGACAGCCCATGGTCTCTCAGCTTCTTGCTGTAAAGCAAAACAACTGGAAAGACGCCACCTGGAGACATCAAGACCAGGTGGAAGGTGAATAACTTAGCTGTTTTTTTGTTTTTGTTTTTGGCAATTTTTGGCTGGGGCTGGGTTTGAACCTGCCACCCCTGGCATATGGGGCCGGTGCCCTACTCCTTGAGCCACAGGCAGCGCCCTAACTTAGCTGTTTATTCTCTCTCTAATTGTGACTCGTGGTCCCCATAGTGGACGGCCGTGCCGCTGCTAATCACAGGGATCCAGGTGAATGCAAAGGAACATTTTCACATTGACAAATGAAGACACTCAGAATTTAATCAGGTTTCTAGATCAGGAAGCCCCAGCTGCCAATGCTCATGGGGTGGGGCTGGTGCAGCACCTTGTCACAGGGGTGTTTGCGGTAGGATGAGTCAGGATGGGATGTGTATCCCTTCCCAGGAGGCATTGCTCTATCTCCACTCAGTGACATGGACAGTCACTTTGCGATCAATGAGAATGAGAAGGGAGCTTGAAGAAGGAAGGAAGAGAAGGAGGGAGGGTGGAGAAAGGAAGGATGGAAAGAAGGATGGAAGGGAAAAAGGACTGAAAAAGGTAAAGTGGAGAAGGTGTTTTATTAAGACATAATTTTCCAAAGAACAAAAAAGCAGTGTCCGTGATGTCTTTATAACCAGCAGTAGATTTTAATATTTGCCAATGGCACTTCTAAGACAAGATAATTTTTCTGACTATGCAAATAAAGCATTTTCAAGATACATTTTCCTAGCAACACAGCACTGCAGTCGAGAGTTCTGATGTGCTGGTTAGGCAGCTTGATTTGATTGTGAGACTGACTACTGACTAGATGAAACAAGTGATCACTTCTTTGCAACCTCCGAAATTATACTTGGACTTAATTCATACCACTGTCTGAAAAGTAAATAAAATTAATTCACTTTCTTGGCTTAGTACAGTGCCTGGCACATAGTAGATACACGATAATTGCTTTAAATAGAAAGAGTATCTATCAAAGGCACCCATTACTGACTAATTAGGTCATTGTGGGTTGTGGAGCTGAGGAGCAGGTTTTCAAGGACATGAACCTTTTGGGAATGAGGACCTACTGGGTGTTGGGGCCTCCTGAAAGGGCACAGTTACGGAGGGAAGGGCACTGGAAACAGCTTCTCTACTAAGGCTTATGGCGGCTCTACTCAAAGATCATAAAAGTATTGGAGAGCCATCACATCTATCCATGGTAGATACACATCAAGGAAAGCTCTGGAGAAAACAACTTCTTGAACCTTTGGGAACTGCCAAAAAGTTCATTTTGAGCTCATCTCTCCAAATCAAGATTCATTTAGCAAGTGACAGTTCTGGCCCTAATAAATTCACTCATTCAAAAGTCGGGGGCTGGAAAGTGTTTTCAGGAGGAGGCTAAAACTCCAGCACTCAGTCATACTTTCTTTTTCCCCTGATGTGCATCAAGGTTGACACCTTTTGTGCATTGGAGAGATGACTAACTCCCCTCTGATCATTTTTATGTCTCAAATCAGTCCAGAAGCATCTTCCTTTGTTATCATTCCTGTTGTGTGAACTATAGTTCCAAAGCTGCTAATTAATGCGTGATATGGTTTCACTTAAAAGTTTTCTGTCTTGTTTTTTGAGTCTTCAAAAGTCATTTTTAGTTGATAAATAAAAAATGTATGTAACATGTACAACATGATGTTTTTATACATGTATGCATCGTGAAATAGCTAAATCAAGCTATTTAACATATGGGTTATATAATTACTTTTTGGTAGGGCAAACACTTAAAATCTATTGTGTTAGCAAATTTCAAGTAACAATATGTTGTTATTAACATCCTCACCATGATGTTCAATAGATTTATTGATGTTATTCCTCCTGTCTCACAGACATTTTTTCTTTTTTGACCAACATCTCACCAATCTGCACCCCCCACCAGCCTCCATTATGTTCTGAGGTTCCACACATAAGGGAGCTCCTACAGTATTTGTCTTTTGGGGCCAGGCTCATTTCATTTAGCATTATGTCCTCCAGGGTCATCCTTATTGTTGTCAATGACAGGATTTCCTTCTTCTTCAAGACTGAATAGTATTTCTTCCTTGTGCCCTTTGGCACTTTCTTTATCCATTCATCCTTTAACAGTGTGGAGCTGGAACATATTCTTCTTAGCAAAGTATCTCAAGAATGGAAGAAAAAGTATCCAATGTACTCAGCCCTACTATGAAGCTAATCTATAGCTTTCACATAAAGGCTATAACCCAATTACAGCACAAGAATATGCGGAAAGGGGCAAGGGAAGGGAGGGGAGGGGGGAGGTTGGGTGGAGGGAGGGTAATTGGTGGAATCACACCTACGGTGCATCTTAGAAGGGTACAGGTGAAACTTATTAAATGCAGAATATAAATGTCTTAACATAATAACTAAGAAAATGCCATGAAGGCTATGTTAACCAGTTTGATAAAAATATTTCAGATTGTATATGAAACCAGCACATTTTACCCCATGATTGCACTAATGTACACAGCTATGATATAACAAAAAAGAAAAAAAATACAGT
>CAUYRH010132318.1:0-12390 GCA_963574655.1 Perodicticus potto
GTCCCTAATGAGGAACATGTTTTTGTTATTGTTCCGCAATCTGTGCTGTTCTTTTCCTTTTATTATTATATCCTTTATTATTAACAGCTGCCATTCCCACGGTTAAGATCATGCAATAATTCCTCCGGGGAAGGGTCCACACCCCTCCTTGGGCAGTGTTAGTTCCAGGTACTCCTTCTCAGTTCCTCTACCCAGGCCAGCTGCTCATTGTCCCCTTACCTGGTCTACTTCCCACACCCCTGCAACAACAGTCTAAGCCTTCTGTTCTCCACTGCCTCCTAAACTGAGTTTTAAAATATCTCATTAATAACCTGTTAATTAACCAAATTCAAAGTTCTCCCTTCTCCTTTCTTATTCTACGCTGCCACTTTTTTTTTTTTTTTAATAAGACAGGATCTTGTTCTGTTGCTGAGGGTGAAGTGCAGTTGTCCAATCATAGCTCACAGCAATCTCAAACTCCTGGGCTCACAGGAACTTCCTGCCTCAGCCTCCAAGTAGCTGGGCCTTCAGACATGTGCCATCACACCCAGTTAATTTTTTTTTTTTTTTTTTTTGAGACAGAGCCTCAAGCTGTCGCCCTGGATAGAGTGCCATGGCATCACAGCTCACAGCAACCTCCAATTCCTGGGCTCAAGTGAGTCTCTTGCTTCCGCCTCCCAAGTAGCTGGGACTACAGGCGCCCGCCACAACACCCGGCTATTTTTTGGTTGCAGCTGTTATTGTTGTTTGGCGGGCCCGGGCTGGATTCAAACCCACCAGCTCAGGTGTAGGTGGCTGGCACCTTAGCCCGTTGAGCCACAAGCGCCAAGCCAACACCCAGTTAATTTTTTAAAAACTTTCTTGTAAAGATGGGGTCGTGCTATGTTACTCAGGCTGGTCTTGAACTCTGGCCTCCCAAAGTGCTAGGGATTACAGGCATGAACCACCATGCCCAACTCCATACTCTAAAGCAGCAAAACTACCTACTCGACCCCTCTGATATCCTGGGTTCCCCCTTTCCCAGTTTCTCCCTTACCTGTTTCTGTTCCATCTTTAGTCTTTAGGCTGCTCTTCCCATCTGCCTCTTTGGTGCTGGTGCTTCCCTTGCTCCACCTCCAAACTTCTGCTCTTTTTAATAGGCAGCCTCCCTGGGCAAGCTCACAGTGAACTGAAGACTTCCAACCTATGCATGCAGCCCTTACCCTCTCTGGAGCAAGCCAACTGCCTAGACAGCATCTCTTCTTGACTGTGCTACAAACACCTCAAACTTCACAACTCAACCTTCCCTTCCTAAATCAGCTCCTCCTCACAGGGGAGGTATCTGTAACCAACCAGTTACCAGAACCTAAAACTTGAGATTCATCCTATATTCCTCCTTGTCTCTTGACTCCATCGTAAGCATCAAGGCTGATGACTCTGCCTGCTATTAGTTCTACTCTCCCCCCACTCTTATCCTTCTGCAGCCCCAGCACACTACGAAAAAGGTTTATCCGCTACTCTCTGTCTGAAGTCTCACCCTCTCTACATCATTTAACTTCTGGATCAGATTCTCCCAGAGAGGCTCGGCGCCTGTGGCTCAACGGGCTAAGGCCCCAGCCACGTACACCTGAGCTGGCGGGTTCGAATCCAGCCCGGGCCCACCAAACAACAATCACAGCTGCAACCAAAAAAAAAAAAAAAAAATAGCCAGGCGTTGTAGCAGGTGCCTGTAGTCCCAGCTACTTGGGAGGCGGAGGCAAGAGACTCGCTTGAGCCCAGGAATTGGAGGCTGTTGTGAGCTGTGATGCTACTGCACTCTATCCAGGGTGACAGCTTAAGGCTCTGTCTCAAAAAAAAAAAAAAAAGATTCTCCCAGAGAACTGCACAACAGCTCCTCTCCCCGCCCCCAAATAAAATAAACTTCTTTCTGCAGCATAGAAGACCCTCGAAGATCTTGCCCCAAATAGCCATGCAGCCTCTTTTCCTAATTACTGCACTCAGGCAGACCAACCTACTTGTCCTCAGAATGCCCCACACTGTCTTGTCCCCAGCTTTTGCAGTTTCCTTTGCCTGCAATGTGGTCGCCTCCATTGTTCAAATGCTAGGTCCGCTGTGACAACCTCCTGGTAAACAAACCAATCCCTAACCACCCCCACGTTAAACAAAATCCCTCCTCGCCAAGTCCCGTTTAATAAGGTGATATTATCTTCGGCATGAGCCCACGAAAAAAAGGTCTCTGTGAGTAAGGACCCTGTGTTAGTATCCCCAGCACCTAGTAGAGCCTGGTACAAGGGCCTATCTTTTATCTTCCCTGAGCCTCAATTTTTCATGGTAAAACGGGAACTACTCCTACCCCGTAGTGCTACCATGAAGCTTACGTGGGGTAACATCCAGAACAAGTCCGGCCAGAGTAAAAACGCATTAAAAGCAGAAAGGCTTACTCCTTGACATTAAACGCAACAGCCGCGTATAGATCTTTCTCAGCCCCAAACAGACTGCGTTTCCTGCAAGTCTTAATCTCCGTAAGCTTAAATGTCTCAGTCTCTCATATGGGGTCACTAATAGAAGCTACCATGGGGTCGTAATGAGGCCTAACAATGGCTGACATGCCTTCAACACAACGCTCCGCAGCCAAGCAAAGCCCAGGAAACGTTAGCCATTTCGTCTGCTGCTGTGGGGTGAGCACTGCCGCTAGCGAGGGGGTGGTCGCCGAGTAGGGGCCGGGCGCAAGCTCTGGTCTGCACTCCGGCGGGGTCTCGGGGCTCCTCCCCCGGCAGCCGCCGGGGAGGTTAACCCCCTACGCCCCCGCGGAGGCCCAGGCCCGGCTCCCCCCACGGCGGGCTCCCCCACCGCCGCCCGCCCACAAGAAAGGGCCCGGGAGGCGGGGAGCGAGGCCTCACGTGCTCGCGCCCACGGGCCACCAAGCTACTCACTGAGCCACAGCTCCAGCGCCGCCACCGGGCCCGGGGGCCCTTCGGCCGACTCAGTTCCCGCCGCGACCCCGTTCCCCGCTGCTACCGCCGTCGCCGCCATGAACCCAGCTCCGTGTTGCGGATCCCGCCACCGCTGCACTTGAGCAGCCGCCACCGCCAGGCGCTTTCTCCGGCCGCCGACGCGGCTGGCCGGGCCTGGCACGTGACAGGGCGGGGCCGTGTACGCTGCCTAGCCTCAGGTCACGCCCCTTAAGGCCGAGGGGCCCGGGACCCTGACTCTGCAAATTTCAACCCCCTGTGGTCCTTTCCTCTCCCAGACCATTGACTAGATCAAGCCAATCTCACTGAACCCCGAAAGGCCTGCAACCTCTTTTCGTTAAGAATTAGGAAAAAAAAAAAAAAAGATTTAGGGTCGCCGGCTTGGCGCCTGTGGCTCAAGGGGCTAAGGCGCCAGCCACGTACACCTGAGCTGGTGGGTTCGAATCCAGCCTGGGCCCGCCAAACAACAATGACGGCTGCAACCAAAAAATGGCCAGGCGTCGTGGCGGGCGCCTGTAGTCGCAGCTACTTGGGAGGCGGAGGCAGGAGACTCGCTTGAGTCCAGGAGTTGGAGGTTGCTGTGAGCTGTGATGCCACGACACTCTACCCAGGGTGAAAGCTTTAGGATCTTTCTCAAAAAAAAAAAAAAAAAAAAAAATTAGGGTCGCCAGGTAAAATATAGTGTAGAACTGCCAGTTAAATTTGAATTCCAGATAAACAATGAATAATTCCTTCAGCATTTTTATTTGGGCCTTTCCAGAACACCTCCAAGATGACACGCACTGTATCCCTCCTTATTTTGCTTTATTTTCTATGTCACAGTGCACTACCCAGGTATTAAATATTAACTAACTTCCTTGTTTTCTTGTTTCTTTTCTTTTCTTTTTTTTTTTTTTTTTTCCTTTTCTGAGACAGAATCTCATTCTGTTGCCCTGGCTAGAGTGCCTTAGCGTCATAGCTTACAGCACCCTTAAATTCCTGGGTTCAGTCGCCTGCCTCAGCCTCCCAAGTAGGCGGGACTACCGGCGCCCGTCACAACACCCAGGTAACGTTTTTTCCTACTTTTAGTAGAGATTAAGGGCTTGCCCTTGCTCAGGCTGGTCTCTAACTCCTGAGCTCAAGCAATCCACTCGCCTCTGCTTCTTAGAGTGCTAGGATTACAGGCATGAGCCACAGCGTCCGGCCATTTTTATTTTCTTAGAGGTTAATATTCCTGAAAAAGCAGGTGATGATTTTCAACACTGGGCAATGAACACCTGTTATTCTATTTTTAATAAATGAGGGAACCAAGCAGATGTTTAATCCGTTGAAAAGGTTTAATCGGTGTCAAAGAAAGGGATACTTGCATGAGAAAAAGGAACTGTGCTACAAATGTGCAAATGAACACAAAACTGGCTTGCCACTAGTGATGAAAGTGATCTCTCCACCAGAACGAATTAATTTGCATGCCTATAGGCAAAAATTATTTTGCATTGTTAAAAGTTAATCTACATACAATGTATAGTTGTAAGTCTTCTGAAAGACAAAGGCTGGAGCCTGAAGGCTGTCTAGATAATGCCTAATTTTCTATTGAAGCACAAATTCTTCCCTGTAAAAAATGGTAACAATGGAAAATTATTCTTGTCTATACACAGGAAAATGAATACTGCCTGGAAACACACAAGGTTCTTCCAGTGGAAAAACCAGTTTTGCCTCCATTGTACATTCACTTCAGTGTTCCTGATGAATAAATATGGTTGTACTTTGGATTCTCCTTTGGTCTAGTTTTACTATCTTACCAGTTTCTTCATTAATGAGTCAAATAAAATATGACTTGAAAATTCATCTCTTGAAAATTCTAAACATCTGGCAGCAGTACTTCTGGTATTTCAAATACCTATTGATGACTAGAGGCTACACTTGTTCGAGGGGCCATGAACTCTGTTTTGCCAAGGACCATCCATCAACTAAGTATTTGTTAACCCTGATTTATTTTAGTTTATTTTAAACACTTGCAGTAGTTAAACATCTTGACATTGCTGGACTCCAAAAACGGTACTTCAAAGTATGGCATTTTGGCATGATGAGTACTTTGAAAAAGCAGTCTCTCTGACCTTTTATTTTTGATATGGAGTCTTCCTCTGTTGCCCAGCCTAGAGTGCAGTGGCATCATCAGAGCTTACTGTAAACTCAAACTCATGGGCACAAGTGATTCTCCAGCATCAGCATTTCAGGTAGCTGGGACTATAGGTATGCACCACCATGCCCAGCTAATTTTTTCTATTTTTTGGTAGAGACAAGGTCTCAGTCTTCCTCAGGCTAGTCTCAAATTCCCTGACCTCCCAAAGTGCTAACATGAACCACCATGCCGTCTCTTTGACCTCCTCCTGCCCGTCTTTCCATCCCAAGGCAAGCTACAGAAACTAGAATTCCTTTTTCTCAAGGCAGCTCATAGAAACTAGAACCCAGGCTTGGTGCCTATAGCTCAAACAGCTAAGGTGCCAGCCACATACACCAGAGCTAGCAGGTTCAAATCCAGCCGAGGCCTGCCAAACAGCAATGACAACTATAACCAAAAAAATAGCCGGGTGTTGTGGTGGACACCTGTAGTCCCAGGTACTTAAGGGGCTGAGGCAAGAAAATCGCTTAAGCTCAGGAGTTGGAGGTTGCTGTGATCCGTGATGCCATTGCACTCTACCCAGGGCGACAGCTTGAGGCTCTGTCTCAAAAAAACAAAAAAGAAAAGAAAAGAAACTAGAGCCCCCCTTCCTCAAAGCCAGCCGTAAAACCTAGAAATATTACTGTAACCTTCCCCCTATTTCTGTATAACAGCTGGCCATAAAGAAATTCTCTGTCTTACCATGTCCGATAGTAGCATGAACTGAAATAATAAAAGGCTTTCCCCCAGCAGCTGACTGACTAGACCCACCCTCTCTTGGCCAAGGGGATCCCTAAAACTGAGTTGCTAGCCAGGAGAAAGATCAGACGCGCCTCATCATGCCCCGACTCCTTCTCAGAGATGTCTTTTGTAATTCATTAACAAGCCTCAGGCTATGCAAGCCATACCTGCAGGTACTCAATATACATAAAAAAAAAATTGGATCTGGGCATTTGTCCAGTAGTTTGTTCCTGATAAACTGACTCTTATCTCTCTCTCTCTTTTTTTGTTTGCAGTTTTTGGCCGGGGCTGGGTTTGAACCCACCACCTCCATTATATGGGGCTGGTCCCCTACTCCTTTAAGCCACAGGAACCACCCTCTTTTTTTTTCTTTTTTGAGACAGAGTCCCACTTTGTTGTCTTGTGGTAGAGTGCCATAGCTTACCTCACAGTAACCTCAAACTCCTGAACAGACCTTTATCTTTGTGTGTGTGTGTGTATGTGTGTGTGTGTGTGTGTGTGTGTGTGTGTGTGTGTGTGTGTGTGTGTGTGGTTTTTGGCCGGGGCTGGGTTTGAACCCACCACCTCCGGTATATGGGGCCAGCATCCTGTGAGCCACAGGCGCTGCCCTTTTTTTTGTTTTGTTTTGTTTTTTTATAGAGACAGAGTCTCACTTTATCACCCTCGGTAGAGTACTCTTGTGTCACAGCTCACAGCAGTAGCTCCAACTACTAGGCTTAGGCGATTCTCTTGCCTCAGCCTCCCAAGTAGCTGAGATTACAGGTGTCTACCACATTGCCAGGCTATTTTTGTTGTTGTTGTTGTTGTTGTTGTTGTTGCAATTTGGCTGGGGACAGGTTTGAACCCGCCACCCTTGGTGCCTACTCACGGAGCTATAGGCACCGCCCCATCTTTTATCTTAACTCAAGTATTCTTTTCACTGATTCCTGGTCTATTAGACAAAGCCTAACTCTGTTGCCAGCTAAAGAATCTTTATTTCTTTTTATTATTTTTTTTTATTTTTTATTAAGTCATAGCTCTGTACATTAGTGCTACCATGGGGTACAGTTGCGGGCTTCATATACAATCTGAAGTATTTTCATCCACCTGTTCGACATAATTTTCTTTGTTTTTTTCTTTCTTTCTTTATTTTTTGCAGAGTGAATGAATGTATCAATGAACGGCTAAAGAATATTTAAACCCATCCATAACTTGTAGCCCCCACCCCTTGAGATGTCCACCTTTTTCAAGCCAAACCAATGTATTGATTGATGACTTTACCTGTAATTCTTGTCTCTCTGAATCTATAAAACCAAACTAATCCCACCATCATGAGTCCACTTGCTCAAGTCTTCTTGCATGTGGCTCCAGGTCCTAGTCCTCAACTTTGACTCAGAATAAGCCTCTTTAATTTGTTTTACAGAGAATGGCTTCTTTTACATTATCAGGTTATAGGCCTTCACTGCTGCCTTATACCTGGAGGAAAGAATGCTATACAGAACTGTTGGGGGTCAGGAAACTGGGACCCAGTTGGCCTGCTTCAATTACTTGGCTGAGCTAAGAAAATTCAACCAAGGCACAGCAGTAATTGTAAGAACGAATGGAAACTGGAAATAAACCTGGAGCAGCACAGGCAGCATGAACAGAGAACAAAAGTAACCTGCACAAGTTTCAGTGTAACAAAGAGAAAGTTTAGAGCACTTCCAAAGAGATTGGAAGAGGGTCTCTCTCATGATGGAGAAGGTGAGAGAGACATCCACAAGGGCAGGGTGGACGTATAAATACTTCTTTGAAATAGGTTATAAGTCTTCCATCGTTCTTGCATTGCCAGACATTATGGTTCTTTTCTATTGGTCATTGATTATTGTCTCTTCCTACTGGTTATTGGTTATCTAGGTAATCTCATACCTATATTCTTATAGGCTCTAGACTTGCTTTTTGGTAGGCCAGGCTCTCCTTTCATCCCTCTCGAATACTTTTTCTTTGTGTTCCTTCTCAGAAACCAAGGCTCAGAGCAACAGTGGCAGTTAACTTTCTCCCCTGCACACCTTTCCACATTCTGTTCCCTCAGCCCAGAATGTTCTCTCTCTATTGTCTGTCAAATTACCTCAGGAGTGGGCTGCCAGATTTAATAAATGAAAACACTGAAATCCCCAGTAAATTGGAATTTCAGGTAAATAATAATGGTTTAATGTGAGTACATCCCCAAAATTGCATGGGACAGACTTACACTATAAAATTATTTGTTGTTGGCTCAGCGCCCATGCACAGTGGTTAGGTGCCAGCCACATACACCGAGGGTGGCGGGTTCAATTCCAGCCCGGGTCAGCTAAACAACAATGACAGCTGCAGCAAAAAATAGCCAGGCGTTGTGATGGGCACCTGTGGTCCCAGCTACTTGGGAGGCTGAGGCAAGAGCATCACTTAAGCCCAAGAATTTGAGGTTGCTGTGAGCTGTGTCATCACAGCACTCTACTGAGGGCAACATAGTGAGACTCTGTCTCAAAAAAAAAAGAAATTGTTGTTTATCTGAATTAAAAATAAAGAGCAACGCCCCAAAACCTCAATAAGGTATTCCCAGATTGGGCACAGTGGCTCACACCTGTAATCCTAATACTCTGGGAGCTTCAGCAAAAAATAGCCCGGCGTTGTGGCAGGCGCCTGTGGTTCCAGCTACTTGGGAGTCTGAGGAAAGAGAATTGCTTAAGCCCAGGAGTTGGAGATTGCTGTAAGCTATGATGTCACAGCACTCTACCCAGGGTGACAGCTTGAGGCTCTGTCTCAGGAAAAAAAAAAAACGCTCATGTTCACATTCATATCATGTGATGCACTAATAAAAATAGTAACCACAAATGATGCGAAGTTCCTGAACACTGAAAAAGTGTCCTAACTAAACATAGTGACTTTGGCACAGCCTACATCTTTGTCCTTGACTGAACACCCTGACAATCTGATCTGATCAGATGGGTCTGGTCTTTCATGTAACAAATATTTATTGAGGACCTACTGTGTGAGCAGGGACAATTTTCAGCCCCAGGAGTCCATTGAACAAGATAGACAAGGTTCCTGTACTCAACAGCCTTTACAACTGTCACTAACAAATCACTGCAGAACTAATAAATTATTCATAACACTGATGTACATGATCAAGTCCAATGGTGTACTATGGAAAAGAATAGGGTGCCTATGACTAATGAGAGGAAGTCAGAGGCCTCCTTGTGACAGAGGAGCTGAGAGCTGAAGAGATGACTAGGCACAGGGACAGAAAAGGGAAGGCAAAAGCGTACTAGAACCCAAGGAAGGCCAATATGCCTGGAGACCAGGGAACAAGATGGGTGAACATGCAGAATGAGGGGCATGTGGCTGAGAAGTAGGCAGGGGTCAGATTCATTAGGCCTTTCTTCCTTTTTCTGCTTTTTTTTTTCAGTTTTGGCCGGGGCCAGGCTTGAACCTGTGGGGCCATCAACCTACTCCTTGAGCCACAGGCACCGCCCCTTTCTCTCTTTCTTTCTTTCTTTCTTTTTTTTTTAAAGAGAGGGTCTTGATCTGTCACCCTGGCTTAAGTGCAGTAGCATCATCATGCTCACTGCAACCTTGAACTCGTTGGCTCAAACAACCCTCCCTCCTCAGCCTCCCCTGAGTAGCTGGGACTATAGTTGTGCACCACATCTGATTAATTTTTTAAAATGTTTTGTAGATGGGCAGCGCCTGTGGCTCAAAGGAGTAGGGCGCTGGCCCAATATACCAGAGGTGGTGGGATCAAACCCGGCCACGGCCAAAAAAATAAAAAACTGCAAAAAAAAAAAAAATGATTTGTAGAGATAGAGTCCTGCTATATTGCCCAGGCTGGTCTCAAGACTCCTGGCCTCAAGGAGATCCTCCCACCAAAGCCTTCCAAAGTGCTAGGATTATAGGCAAGGGCCCCACATCCGAAAATTGTCCCTGTTCACACAGTTATTTTTTCTTTGTGGTAAAATACACATAAAATAAAATGTACCACCTTAAAACCATTTTTTTTAACTTAAAACCATTTTTAAGTGTACAGGGTTATTAAATACATTCATAAGGTTGTACAGCCATCACCACCAGTGTAATGGTTAATTTTGCATGTCCATTTGACTGGCCACGGGATGCTCAGATTGCTGGTTAAACATCATTTCTGAGTATGTTTGAAGGTGTTTCTCAGAGATTAGACTTGAACTGATTGATTAAGCAGATAGTCCTCCCCAATGTGGATGGGCCTCATCCCATCCACTGAGGGTGGAGTAGAACAAAAGACAGAGAAAAGTTGAACTTCTTATGCCTGTGGCACTCCTGGTTCTCAGGCCTTCAGGCTGAAATTTGTATCACACTGACTCTGCAGTTCTCAGGTCTTTGAACTCTATCACCTACTTCCCTAGGTCTCCAGCCTGCAGATGGCAGACTATGGGACTTCTCAGCTTCAATGATCATGTGAATTAACCACCTTATAATAAATCTCTTCCTAGATATACAGTAGAACTTCCATAGTTGACCAACTCCCTATATTGACCTAATTTTCATAGACTTGACACATACCACACGCATGTGTCAGTATAGAAGGTCTAGTTCCTAATATTGACCATCTCTGCATATTGACCAGCTTACAGTCCCTTGGGTGGTCAACTTACAGAGCTTCTACTCCTATTGGTTCTGTTTCTCTGGAGAACCCTGACTAATACAGGTCCTAACATGCTATGATGAGAAAATATGACTTTATCCATGTCTCATTTTCCACTCATTTCCTACCAGGGCTCCTTGCTTGTGGTCTAGCCCTGATGAAATCTCTCTTCAGGATAACTGCCAGAATGGGCTTTCAAAGAAACACAAATCTGATCGCATCACTTTGCTGCCTCGATCATTTTAGTGGCTCCCGCCTCATGAAGACCTAACTCCTTGTCTTCACTAACTACACCCCCCACTTTTTTCAGGTACCCTGACCCACCCACGTACTTTGGGAAAATTAGACCCCACCCCCAGCTTTGGATCTGAATGATCTATGTGAACCCTCACTTCCCCAGCAGTGATGGGTTTAAAACTGGAGCAGTTGGCTGCATTTGAATGTTTGGGGTTTTTTTTTTTTGTTTCTTTTTTTGAGACAGAGCCTCAAGCTGTCACCCTGGATAGAGAGCTGTGGCATCACAGCTCACAGCAACCTCTAATTCCTGGACTCAAGCGAGTCTCCTGCCTCTGCTTCCCAAGTAGCTGGGACTACAGGCGCCCGCCACAACACCCGGCCATTTTTTGGTTGCAGCCGTCATTGTTGTTTGGCAGGTGCGGGCTGGATTCGAACCCATCAGCTCAGGTGTACGTGGCTGGCACCTTAGCCCATTGAGCCACAGGCGCTGAGCCTGTTTTTGTTTTTTTTAAGGGCACTTTGATGCCCTTGGTAGAGAGCTATGGCTTCACAGCTCACAGCAACCTCCAGCTCCTGGGCTTAGGGGATTCTCTTGCCTCAGCCTCCCAGGTAACTGGGACTACAGGCACCAGCCACAACGCCCGGCTATTTTTTTGTTGCAGTTCGGCCGGGGCCAGCCCCAGCCAAAGGGCAATAAAAAAATAGCTGGGCGTTGTGGTGGGCACCTGTGGTCCTAGCTACTTGGGAGGCTGAGGCAAGAGAATCGCCTAAGCCCAGGAGCTGGAGGTTGCTGTGAGCTGTGACACCATAGTACTCTACTGAAGGTAACAAAATGAGACCCTGGGGTGGCACCTGTGGCTCTGTGAGTAGGGCGCAGGCCCCATATACTGAGGTTGGCGGGTTCAAACCCGGCCTCGGCCGAACTGCAAAACAAAAAAACAAAAACAAACAAACGAACAAAATGCGACTCTGTCTCTAAAAAAACAAAAACACATACTCGGCTCGGCACCTGTGGCTCAACGGGCTAAGGCGCCTGCCACGTACACCTGAGCTGGCAGCTTTGAATCCAGCCCAGACCCGCCAAACAACAATGATGGCTGCAACCAAAAAAAAAAAAAAAAAATGGCCGGGCGTTGTGGCGGGCGCCTGTAGTCCCAGCTACTTGGGAGGCGGAGGCAAGAGACTCACTTGAGCCCAGGAAGTGGAGGTTGCTGTGAGCTGTGATTCCACTGCACTCTATCCAGGGTGACAGCTTGAGGCTCTGTCTCAAAAAAAAAAAAAAGAACACGTACTCAATACCAACCAAATTGGAACTAATCAATCATCATTTACATGTACATATGGAAATAAATCTCAATGAAAATCAAGCCGGGAGGAGGGGCAAAGAGAGGATGGGTAAATTCACACCTATTGGTACAGTGCACACTATCTGGGTGGGTGAAGGGCACTCTTATAACTTTGACTCAATCTGTACAAAGAGAAGTATGCAGGCTCGGCGCCTGTGGCTCAACGGGCTAAGGCGTCAGCCAATTACACCTGAGCTGGCAGGTTCAAGTCCAGCCCGGGCCCGCCAAACAACAATGCTGGCTGCAACCAAAAAATGGCCGGGCGTTGTGGCGGGCGCCTGTAGTCCCAGCTACTTGGGAGGCAGAGGCAGGAGACTCGCTTGAGCCCAGGAGTTGGAGGTTGCTGTGAGCTGTGATGCTACAGTACTCTATCCAGGGTGA
>CAUYRH010132320.1:0-52712 GCA_963574655.1 Perodicticus potto
CCACTTATTGCACAAGAAGATAGGGAAAGGGGAGAGGGAGGGTGGGGGGAGTGAGGATAGAAAGCAGCAAATTTCTATGTGTTAAAAGAAAGTGACAATAGTTTGAGTTGAAAATCCGTGTGATGATACTTTCTCTAGTAATATACTAAAATATCTCTTAATTTCAAGTCTTCATTTTTCCTCTTTATTTTATAAAAAAATAAAAGAATTAATGCATGTGGAATATCTAATCTAGAATCTGACAGTTGAGTGCTAAATAACTGGTAACAATTTTTCTCACCAGGAGAATAATTCAACTCTAGAAACACTTTTCGCCCAAGATCATCTCATCAGCAATTCAACATTATTTAGAGACAGAGTAAAATTAAGTGCAGACTACAGACTCCACCTCTCTCCAGTTCAAATCTTCGATGATGGGCAGAAGTTCTTTTGCTACATCAGAGTCAGGCCTGGCAAAATCCTGAAGAGCTCTACGAGGGTCAAGGTTTTTGGTAAGGATTTTTGTTCTGTGGACTTTCTGCCATCTTCTGGTCAGTATCTTTGGCCTTTCTCTCCCCTAGAGAAACACTCGGTTTTTCTGGAAAGCACCCACATAGGGGTAACAATTCTGGAGTTCTCTTTGCCTTGACACTTGTCACTCTTGCTGAGGGTGGAGATGGGTAGAATGACACTAAAGAATGATGATTCAGTTACTGGAATAAAATCACACAGAAAGTCATAATTTTCTGTATTTGTCCATTTTCTGATGCTTATAACAGAACACCTGAAACTGAGTAATTTGTGGGAAAAAAGAAATTTATTTCTTACAGTTATGGAGGCAGAAAAATCCAAGGTCAAGAACCTATGTCTGGTTAGAGCTCTCTTGCTGGTGGGATTTTTATGAAGAGTCCCAAAATGATATAGGGTATCACATGATGAGGGTTCCAAGTGCCTAACATACTAGCTCTGGTCTTTCTTCTTAT
Source organism: Perodicticus potto (assembly GCA_963574655.1). Lineage (NCBI taxonomy): Eukaryota > Metazoa > Chordata > Mammalia > Primates > Lorisidae > Perodicticus > Perodicticus potto. The sequence goes on from CAUYRH010132320.1 coordinate 963, forward strand.
AAAGCCACCAGTTCCCTTCTCATGATAAATCATTAATCTGCATACCTATTAATCCATGAATGAATTAATCCCTGCAATCACTTCTGAAAGCCTCCCCCAATACATTGGGGATTAAGTTTTAGCATGAGTTTTGCGGGGAACATTCAAACTATAACAGATGGATCTATTTTCTGGTGACTACTATCTTATTTACAACTTTAATGTTTCCTAAGAATGCTGGAAATCTCTTTAATTATAACTGCCATAGTCTAATTGCTTAGTTGCTTAATGGTCTTAGTTGCTTGCTGGAGTAAGGCCAGTGAGAAAAGGAAGGTGATAAACATAGCTCCAAGGAACCCTGCAGACACATCCTCCCCTCCCCATCCTACAAGTCCTGCTGGGGTGAGACACCATCCAGGTCCAGCCCTTCCAGCAAAAGAGCCTGCAGGAACGGCCCTCTGACCCTGAGTTCTCAGGAGGAGTGAGGAGCTGAGCTCTGAAATCCACTCTGACCTCTTTCAAAGTGCAGGGACTCTGCAGGGTACAAATTTCGGAGAAAAATATGAAAATTCTATTTTGCTCAGTGGTGCGAAGAAATACTAATAAACAGAAGCCCCTGGCCTTGGATGTTTTTCCTTTTTTTGTGACAAAGACCTGTGTTTTTTTAAAAAGTTAATTTTAGAGGACGCTAAAGAGAAAAGCAATGATGTGGTTGGGCAATTAATTGTTTTGAAAATGAAGGAAACAAAGAGAAAATAAATTCATAAAACCTAAGGGCATAGGCTGCTAGATTGTTCCTCAGCTCTCTGAATAATAGAGTAAGCAAAAAAATCCATGTTTTTATTTAGAATCTTATTGCATTGTTATTGGAGGTCACGCAATTCAGTATTTAAGAAAAAAATGCAAAGCTGTTTGTAAGGATGAAGCGTCTGCATCTAAGATTTATTTGGTCTGAAATCTCATGCTTATAGCTTTCTCCTTTTTTCTGTCTGTGTCTTACTCTTTCTCCCTGTCCTCCCCCCCCTTCCTTCTATCTCCCTCCCTTTTATCTTTTTCTCCGTCCATCAGTAATGATCACCCCTGATGACCACATTCCTTATGGAGACGAAGCAGTGTCCGGTGAAGAGCTGGAAACAAACACCTCATCACTTTTACTGATAACGCCATTTGTTTACTGACCAGGGTGTGACTGTTAGCACTAATGTGAAACCGCTTCATCTGGTCTATTGGCAGAACAATGAAGGCAGGCATCCTGGGTGTGGAAAGAAGTATCAGTTTTAGTTAGGCAAGCTGTGTTCCCATTTGATCAAGATTTTTTTGTGTCATAACTTGATCTAATTGTCTTGTCAACATGTATACCATGTCCTGTATCTCTTGTCTACATGAAAATATCTTGCCTCTGGTCTTGAATTATTTTACATTTCACCCATATCACCCTATCAGGCCTGGCATTTGTCTGTCTCTACATTTCTTTTTCTTCTTTGAACTCCTTTCAGTGAGTGCTTAAAAATATAAGATTCTCTGCCTGCTTGTTCAGAGAATTAGATTTTCTCCCACTTTCCCATTTAGTGAGCAGGCCTGGTAGGTTGTGTTTTTAGTGAGCAGGCCTGGTAGGTTGTGTTTGTAGTGAGCAGGCCTAGTAGGTTGTGTTTGTAGAGAGTCTCATCTGATCTTCAATCTATTTCTGGGTGATGCCCAAGTATTTACTATGGTGGGCTTAGCGCAGAGGTACAATACATATAAGAACCCACTTTGCATCCTTTGGTGATTCCCCTTATAGAACATGAAAGAAAGTCCACAAAAACCTGAAATAAATACCCAAATGCATCACAGACCTGTTCTACAGGCCGGCTTATTTCTTCTCTCCAAACAATGCCTCATTACCCAGCTCTTCATTCCTTGAGATAAGGATTTGCATTAAGTGAATTGATTTGAGAAGTCATTCTGGGAAACATCCAAAGAGGAATGGGAAAGTAAGTCAAGAAAAGGCAGGAAGATATAATACTAAAACGCACATTTTCAAGTCAGTTACCATTGGGTAACTGTTACCATTGGTAACCATCTATGTTTTAATTGCCCAATCTCACTGGGGAACTCTGAGAAACAGAGTAGAACATGAATCAGAGTTGTCCCTAATGAAGGACAAGGAAGCTGGTGTATCCATCCACTATCTCACCATCTTGTTATCACCATTAACTCTCTGGAACTTCCAGTTTTTCCAACTTGTGGCCTGAGAATGCTCCCATAATTCCCTTCAGACAAAAAGTCATGCCTAGGAAGAGGTCTTCAGCACGTGGAGGTAAAAGCCAAGCAGAAGTCCCAGGCACTGATGGTACCTCCGAACGGGAGGCCTCACCACTCTCTCTGCTGATTCATAGAAGGCTCTGTCTGCTGTGCTCAAGAATTTACCAGAAGCCACTTCAGTTCAACATCATGTATTCAATGTCTACATTAAGTTTGACACTGCTAAGTTCTGAAGATGGAGAGACAGATATAATACTCTGGCTTTGAGTCACTTACAATCCAGCAGGACAGAAAAAAAAAAAGTTGAAATATTCTCCGATACTTTCTCATGTCAAGAAACCAAATAAGTATATCTGGTCCCCTTCAGAGACCTAAAAATGAGACTTCATTTCTAGGCATTTGGGAATGTAGAACATTCCTTTCTTTCTTCTCTCTCCCCCAATCTTCCTGCCCTCCTGTCCTACCCATTCCCAGTTTTACTTGATTTACCACCAATCACCATTCAAGTATCAGTCACTTAAACATCTTGCAAAAGCTTCCACCTACCTCACAAAGGTGGGTTAGGGGCTTTTGTTAAAAGCTGTCTTCAAATCCTACATGTCCTCAAACATTCCAGTTATTTCAGCATATTATAACTTCTTGATTATTTATCTCTATTTTCCATGAAAATGTAGATTTCTTCAGGACAGTGAATATGACTTGTCTACCTTTATTTCGTGGGCATCTAGCATACTGCCAGGCATCTGGTGGATATTTAATAATTATTTGATGAATGATAAGTCTTTTTCACAGGCACACACACACTAGTGGCCAGGTAAGATGGCATTCAATGCCACTAACTATGTTTTATTTGCCTTTAAGCTAAGCCAGAAATCCCCATGATTGTGGAAAATAACTCCATGGATGTCTCAAGGGAGGTGAGTAACATAAAAGCCTTTGAAAACCTGTAGAATTATATGCTAAGGTGTGTCAGGTTACACAGTTGCCAGGAATGTTCTCTCAAAGACCTTACTCCTTGGCCCTCAGCCCATTAACTACCAATGCAGATGTAGGGAAGCTAAGTTGGTTCCAGAAACTAAATGGGAAGTTCTACTTTTAGACTTAGGACCTTGAGAATGTTTGGTCTGCATCTTCAGTCCATATTTTTCCCAGAAAAAATAAAATAGTTGTAATTGTTTAAATTTCTCTTTAATAAAAATTGAGGTGGATAGTGAGGGAAAAGTAGGGCAGAAAGCAGTGTGAATCCTTGTGGAAGAAGGGGACTTTTGCTAAGCTGACATTTAATTGGTTCTAATCCGTTTCTAGTACCAGCTTTCACATTGTTTTTATTTCAGAGTGACAAGATGCGATTTATTCTCTTGTCCTCCTTCAGAACCCTGGAGATTTCTTTGTCAGTAAGAAGGACAGGAGAAAAGAGGAAAGTTGAATAGGTCTCTCTAATTTCTACTTTTTGTGGGAGGTAGTTCCCAGCCTCTAGTCACTGGAATCCAAACTCACTTTCTAGCCCTTCCTCTTCATGGCCATGACCTTGGGCAAATTACTTCACATCTCTGTAGTGAAGTGTATAGTTTCTCTATCTATATGAAGATAATAGTATCTATACAGATAATAGTTGTCTTACAGAATTAAATAATCTTAGAAAAGTCCTTAGTAGAGTGTGTGGCATATATTAAGTGTTTAATAAATATTATTGTTGCTTTTGTTGCTGTTACTATTATATATTTTGATTAGCTATGTTATGGCCCTATGACTTCATTCAAACTTTTCAAAACCCACGTGAAATATTCTCTTTAATTCTCAAACATTGCCTGTTACATGGCGTGAGAGAAAGTTATATTCATATTCTAGTTTCTTCTCACCCCAAGATCACTAAATAACTTATGTTTTGTAGTCCTGCTGAATATCACTCATTCAATTGGAAAGCTACATAAAAATTATAGCTCAGATTTTGGGAATGGTTTTGTAAGACCATATATGACTATATATTCACATACACACACATACACTCGAAGTATTTGTGTTTCTTGCAGGTTTCATGAATTAGTCTCTCAGATAACTGCTACTGTAATCTTGAGTATATGGCAAAAGATTTAATCATTTTCATGCCATCACAATTTAATGTCTAAGTTCATTAGTAAACTTCATCACAATAGTTTAAATTAAAAGCATAATCTAATGATACAGGTGCTTTTGTTTCTAGTGTCAGTATTTACAGGATATCTGGGCTCAATCTAGATATAGAATCATGAACTGAATCCAAAAAAACAAATTTTTCTTAAAAAAGGAACTTTGTCGGTGGGGCCCGTAGCTCAGTCGGCAGAGGACCGGCCACATATATGTAGGTAGCAGGTTCGAACCCGGCCCAGGCCTGCTAAGCAACAATGATAACTACAACCAAAAAATAGCCAGGCGTTGTGGTGGGCACCTATAGTCCCAGCTACTTGGGAGGCTGAGGCAAGAGAATCCCTTAAGACCAAGAGTTTGAGGTTGCTGTGAGCTGTGATGCCACAGCACTCTACCCAGAGCCACAGCTTGAGATTCTGTCTCAAAAAAAAAAAAAGGAACTTTGTCTTTCCTTGCTGAAGTGCTGAGTAGGAAACCAGAGAAGTTTACTTCCTGGGGAATTAATGAATAAGCGTTTTCCAACCACACATAGCCAGCTACAGGACATGGCTTGTTCTGGGATCTCTCAAGATCCTGCCAAACATTAGATACTCCTTGCTCTAATATTCTTATAATCCCTGCTGTATTTTAAAAACTCATTAACTCTTCACAGCCCTTTCACATAGTTTTTTTTTTTTTTGAGACAGAGTCTCACTATGTCACCCTTGGTGGAGTGTGGTGGCATCACAGCTCACAGCAACCTCCAACTCTTGGGCTTAAGTGATTTTCTTTCCTCAGCCTCCCAAGTGACTACAGGCACCGCCACAATGCCCAGCTATTTTTTGTTGCAGTTGTCATTGTTGTTTAGCTGGCCTGGGCTGGTTTCGAGCCCACCACCCTTGGTGCATGTGGCTAGCACGGTAACCACTGTGCTATAAGCACCGAGCCCCTTTCACACAGTCTTATCTCATGGTGATCCCAGTGAGCCTCTGAAATAGGTAGGGCATCTAGCATTTTACAGATGGGAATTTGGGGCCAGGAAAGACTAAACAGCTGCCCGAGTCACTGATACAAGGCAAATCTGGGGGGCATATTTAGCGTGCCCATACCCAGGTACGACAGTATGATGAAAGGACATCATGTTTCAGCATCAGTTAGACTGGTGTCAAATCCTAATCCAACCGCTTACTGGTTACCTATCCTCATCAACTAGTTAACCTCCATGAGCCTCCACTGACTCACCTGTAAAACTGCGGTAATAATAAATACTTCACAGGATTCTCAGGAGAATTGTATCTGTGCATAATAACGGCATACATGACGCACGGTGGAAGTCTCCGGAGTATTCCTCCCTGACCACAGCTTACCATTCACCCACATTCCTTTTACTCCCTCCTTGCTCCACACTTATATTCCTAAGTCTGCCATGTGATAGACTCTAAAAGACAAAGTGGGATAGTGGAAAAGAAACGGAGCCCAGATTGTGGAACCTGACAGAACTAGGTTTGAATTCTCCTGTCACTTATTAACTTGGACATCCAGGACATCGGGTCTTTAACTGCTTCACCCATGAATGGGGACAAGGATTCCCATCTCACAAAGGCAATGCAAGAATCCATTGAGAAAGTGTATGCAAATCACTTAGCATCTAACCATAGCAAATGTTTGATAATGGCATTCCCTCCCCAGCCCCTTCTTTCCTTCGAAAGTCTCTAAGTCATGCTGGGTGTGGTGGCTCATGCCTGTAATCCCAACAGTTGGGAGGCTGAGGCGGATGGATTGCCTGAGCTCATGAGTTCGAGACCAACTTGAGCAAGAGCAAGACCCTCATCTCTAAAAAATAGCCAGGTGCTCTAGTGGGTGCCTGTCGTCCCAGCTACCTGAGAGGCTGGGGCAAGAGAATTCCTTGAACACAAGAGTATGAGGTTGCTGTGTTGCTGAGCTTAGATGCCATGGCACTCTACCAAGGGTGGCCAAGTGAGATTTTATCTCAAAAGAAAAGGCACTAAGGCAACATACAGGTGTTGGGTGTCCACTCTGTGCTACGTGCTCCTACACAAGTAGCCCTCAGAGCTGGGCTGTCCTGGACACTTGAGCGGTCATGAGCTGTGTCTTCGTGTGTTACTTAGTTAAACTTAAAAAGTTTGTGGCTAATTTATTTTTTTTTTCTGTAAAACAGAAAAGACCCAAAATTATTCTAACGATGATGCCTCTCAGGTGTGGCCATGCCAGAACTATCTAAGGAGCCTGTCACGCCTGTGTTCTTGTGCATTCCCAAGGGCAGGACTCCTGAAGCTAGAATGGGAAAGGAGGCTTTAACCTTAACCTCAGGGCCCCTCCATGTGGCACATTCTTGCATTAGAGCAAAAGATGTCCAGCCAAAGGTCCCTCAGCCCACAGTCAGTGGTGCAGCATAAGAAGGTACAAGATGGACACATAAAAACTAGTGTGCACACCAGCCAGTCTTTCCACAAGCCACATCCGTCTCTCTTTGGTGCTTGTTCTAATTTAACCTCATCTTCTCCATGGGTCTCATCTTTGTCACTCCCTACCTTTGCTATGTTTGACAAAATTTAGGGGAAAGAGATCTATTTATGAAAAGCAGGAAACAAAAGCAGTTTCGAATCAAGATGCCTAAATAGGGAGACGCTGCAATAATAAGAACCACATAAAACAGATAACCAGACTCTGGAAACCGCACTGCAGTCAGCATCAGAGTTCAGCAGGAGAATGCTTTTTGCAGAATTCAACTATCTGTGTTTACTTGGTTTGGATTTTGCAAAGCTTAAACCTTTGTGGATTCCTGGAGCTTCTTAAATCTCCTTCCAAATATATGTGGGTTTTGCTTTTTTAATGATTACACATTACAGCCTGATATTTCCTTTCCTGGCATCTTCTGTGGCACAAAAAGGCTCTGACCCCAAATGTCCAGGCATGTGGCCCCAGCAGCCATCCCTGTCTGCACTGGTGAGCCCCTGAGCTTGCGCCTCAGATGGAGAGGTCCTGCAAGGGGCCCCACAGCCTGTGGGGAAACCACATGGCAACTGAAATCTTCACTATCACACATATTTCTAGAACAAAGGACACGGCAGGCCTGCAGTATAGCCTGGGTGCTTCATAAACCAGGTGTTTGGACTTCTGTTTGTTCCACAAACAGCTAGCTCACAGGAAGATAGTTCTGGCTGTTACGGCTGCCTTGCAAGTCAAGGAGTAAGAGTGAGCCTCAGGGCTGAGAACCAAAGGAGGCCAGATGCCATTGTGACCAGAATTTTTATCTCCTCTCCCCTTCAATAGCTCTCTCCCAACTCCATTCCTACTCCCAACGCAGCTAAAAAAAAAAAAAAAAAAAGCAGGGGGTGTCTGGAGGGGTACTAGGGAAATCTTTCAAAACAAATGTCACCTTCAGTCCAAAGACCAGGGTGGTTTCCAGTTTGATTTTATTCTATTCCTCAGTTAATGTTTTAGGCATATCCTCAGCAGCCCAGGAAACTTGTCTCTCCCTATGGACTGTTAGCTTCCCTATTTTCAAAGTATCTCTGAACATTTAAAGATGAACAGTTTAAAAACTAAAACAGAGAACAATGGACTGGCACACAGTTAGCATTTCAGGAGTACAAATAAAATCTCAAACCTACTGCTCAAATGAGTGACTGGTCTGTGGGCAAAAAACAAAACCAGCTCAGCTCATTAAAATTGACCTCGGGATCTAAGAAAATATTCTCTGTCCTTCACTCACCTGGACAGTCATGGTCTCTGTTCTGCTTCTTGGCTGGATTTTTCTTAGCTCACTGTCTCTCTCTTCCCCATCTTCATATTTCTTCTCTCTCCCTCTCCTCTCTTTTATACTCCTTCATCTAGTCCTTATTTCTACTTCCTAATTCCATCACTCTGTTTTTTTTTTTTTTTCTTTTGGAGTCTCCTTTGTCTCTTCCTCACTAAGTCCTTCTCTCTTAACAGACCATGAAATTAGGTTATAATCTTAAAATCCAAGTAAATCTTTATATCCTCTATTCTTAATATTTAAACCAAGTGAGTTGAAGAATCTTCCATTTTCTCTGTGCTAATTACACATTAATTAGTTTCAGTGTTAGGTTGTTGAAAAGACTCACAGGACTCAGGCAGGTTATAGTGATTTAGAGGCTTTAATACAAGCAGAGGATGCAACAGTGCAACAGGAGAAAGACTGGAAGGGTCCAGAGAAGTCGGGCTCAAGCTTCTTTGCCTTCCACTGCTGGATCACACGAGCAAGCTTTGCATCCGGGTCTCCGGGTCCCAGCAGTAACGCGTGTAAACACCTCAGTCCCAGGAAGCCCAACTTCTGCTTGTGGCAGGGCCTGAGAGTGAGCTGGTCCCATGGGCACATTCCAGCTACCTAACCAGGCTCAGCTGCCAAAACATTTCAGCTCCGCCAAAACCAAGAGTTAGGCAGAAATCCAATTATTTTTTAAACAGTGTTGACAGGCTCATGCATTCGGCCCTGAAACAACTCACGGACCCATGGGGGCAAAATAGCTTTTATCTTTAGACTGTACATTTTAAATCTTTGACCAAGGCTTAGCACACCTCTAGGAACCCCACAGATAAGCATTTGCTTCATCCGACCTACTGAGATTAGCTCAGACTATGCACTCTTTCGCATTTGAACAAAATGTCACTAAACTACTTTACATTGGAGCTGGCACTAAAATGGCTCTCTGCTAGGAGTCTGAACTGGTGTAGATCCCCAAGCCTGACTTAAACAAAATGGAAGGGATGTGCCACGGCAGGCAGGCCTTCGCCTCCTCTCTGGCTCGCCTCCTTCTCGGCCCTCACCTTCCACCTCATCTCCAGGATGGCCCTTTCCACCTCCTCCAGCGCCCGCTCTCGCCTTTCCACTGCCCTCTCCCGCCATTCCACAGCCCTCTCCCTCCTGAGCACCTCCTTTTCCCGCTGGCTAGCCCACAAAGCCAGGGTGCCCACCTGCTCCAGGAGCCTGCCCCAGTCACCCTCGATGCCCACAGGGAGGGGGGGGCCCTGGGGCCTGAGGTCCGGGCGCGGCCCCGCCTGGCCGTGGCCGCTCTTCTCCAGCTCCTCTCTGTGCATGCTCTTGAGGTGTTTCCACAGGGCCGTGGTGCCCACATTGACCCCAGGGCCCCGGCTCACCTGCCTGCCGCACAGGCGGCAGGTGGCGTATTGGTTGGGGTGGTGCCCTGCACGAGCAGGGGCTAGGTGGAAATACTCCCACGCCTCAGAGAATCGGGTCCCTTTGTTGTGGGGCACCGGGGTGGACATGGCACTCGCAAAAGGACCGACCAGCTCTCCGGTGGCACTAATCTCTTCCTCCTCCTTCATCTCTGACTCCCCTCCGGCCTTCATCCTGATTCCCGCCTCATCCTCCTCTTCCCGCCTCATCCTGTCTCCTCTTCACAGCTTGTTGGTGTGCCTGGTCCTAAGTCAAAAGGCTCAGTCAAACCTCGAGACTAAATGTGCTTCCGGGAAGGGACTGTGCACAATAGTGGTCAGAGTCCGGCCGCACCTGGGCAGCGTAATGGCTGCTCCTCTCTGCTTCACTGGAGAGTCAGGGGTGAGTCAGATGCCAGCAAACTGGCCTGCGAACGCATTCCCTCCGTGCCCCAGATACCTACCGGCCCCTCCCCGGCTAGGCCAGAAAGACAAAACACTGCAAATCCTGTGGCAAAGGCGTTCCCTGGCCCAACAACCACCGCAACAGGTATTTTTGACTAGTGAAAATTTTAGATTTTCTATATCAACCACCACAACAGGTATTTTTGACTAGTGAAAATTTTAGATTTTCTCTTGATTCTCCTCCTAGATGCTTCTACTGTTTCTGTGCTCCTTGCTGCCTAGAAAATGCACTTAGGAGGCAGGAGGAACAGCCTCAGGGCCGCCACGGGTGGTGCTCAGTGGCACTCACAGACAGAGGCTGATGTAGGAGACAATCCTGCTTCCTGAGAACTATGGCCACAAACAGACCAGAGGAGGCAAAACGTGCCAAGTTCTGGATAAAAGGGTTCCGATGTGAGGTCAGTTTGTCCTTAGAAGGCGTCTCTCTGAGGCTGGGATTCTAAGAAATCCAAACAGCGAGCCCAGCTGTGTCAGCCGGAGTTGCTGGCATGCAAAGAGGAAGAGGTGGAGCGAACCGCTGGGATGGTGTTGTCTGGTTGTCCTCGGCAAGCAGCTCAATTACTTCGCCTTCCCCAGCATGGTCACCTGCAGAGCTAACAGCAAATAGGACCTTCAAGTAAGAGGTAACACTATACTCCAAACACTTGGCTGAGTCACTCCATTTTAAGGATAAATAAATGGGAAATTATATTGCTTTTTATAAATAACCTGACTTCTCTCTCCTCCTTGGCTCATTTCTTAAATGAATGAGAGCTTTATTCATCCCTGACAGTTAGGAAAGTCCCCCTAGCCATAGAGGGTACTTACAGGCAAGCAAGGCGCCAGACTTGTCTACTCCAGTGCTGAGTGGATGCATCTCTGCACACCCTGGATGACTGTTAGCTGACTCCTACCCTCGGGAGGAGGGCACCTCCAGTTCTGGTTTCCTCCCATTTCCAGGAGAGCTTTGTTTCCAAAAGGGTGTGCCTCTGTCGGTCAGATTTTTCTGCAACTCTTAGACACAAATGCAAACCTTTTCTCCACCCTTTCGCCACCAAAAAAAAAAAAAAAAAAAACACAGATGTTCCTGGCCAAAGTCATGCAGCAAAATAGTAAGTCAAGCAACTACAAGTCTTAGTTCTGTTTCTCAATGACTAGATCATCTGGCTTCTCAAGCAAAGCAAGACATTTGGGGGAGTGTGAGGGGTGGGAAAGTCTGAAATTCGTCTCTACCCAATATGCCTCAAGAACACCTGGGTTTCAGGTGTTCTGTCAGTTGTCAGACCTTGAGTCTTGATTTGTGGTTTGGCAACTACGGTCATTGCAAATACAATCAGTAGAAAAACCGAAGAACTTGTAGAAATGGGAAGATTAAGTAAAAGAAAACCCCTAAAATTCAATGGCACATTGAGAAAACAGATTTTGAATGCTTTTTATTATTAATATATTATGTAACACTAGAGTTGGGAAATCTGAAATTCTAGTGGCTCCTCCTCCCAGAAATAGAGGTATAATCACAACTCAAGCAAAAATATATATTTACTTGTAGATTACATCCATTATATATGTGTATATATTTAATGCATATTTAAATTTGAGAAGGAAAATATGCCAAAATATGCCAATATACCTTTTAAGAAGGTATAAATAGAAGAAAAAACTTTACATTATAGAAAAAAAGATAAAATGGTATAGCAGAAACATGTAAAGACTGAAAGCTAAATTTCAAACAGAAAAAAGAAAGTGGGAGAGGAAGGATTATAAATGGGAATAAAGAGTTAGACAAAGCAGCAAATTTTTGTTGAAAATTTTTTCTTTCTAAACTAAAAAAGCTAAATATTTTCAAAATGATTCTAATGAAAAGCCCTTGGGAAAAGGTTCTATTCAAACTGACGCAAGGAGAATGTAGGTTAACTTAGAGATGGTCTCCATTTCAGTGTTTCCACCATAGAAATAAGGACATGATTAGTCTTACAGTCAAGTTTGGACTGTTTTTTTCTGATTTACCCAATCTCGTTATGGTCGCCTGTCCACTGCTTTCTTTCTGCTTCCAACGTAACATCCCAACTCATTCAGAGCCTCAAAGTGCTCTGCCAATGAGCCCATTCCAGCCAGCCATCTTCATGAATTTCCCACTACTTTCTGATGTAGATCACCTGTAGAGGAATCCAGTTCTATTCTCCAAGTTATTCCTAAATTTCACTTTTCTTTGTATTCCAGCAGAACTGTCCAAATACTTTTTAGGACATACTGCATAATTCTTTGTGCTATTGCTCACTTATTCCATATGTACTAGGACAATGCATTAGAAAAGTCAGTTACTTGGCTTGTGTCTCAATGCAATCGCCACACAATGAATGAGCAAATGATTTTTGACACCTTGGCAGAGAAATGTGTGTGTGCACGTACATGTATGTACTTTATATTTTTTCAGATTTAACATAGTTTTCTTCTTGCTCATTTAAGCCAAGCAGAAGTTCCTAAATACAGATAGCTATCCTTATGCAGCAAAACCTAAGAAAGTCATTTGACCTCAGGTTGAACTACTTTAGTCTGCACCTTTTCAATTTTAGACACGTTGGAAAGAGTTTTAAGACAAGAACAGTAATCCTAAACCAATTCTTGGAACACAGAGTCTAGAGAGTAGAGAATATTTGAAATCTAAATCATTGCAGAAATCTGAGCCTAGATTTCCTCCAAGAATCTAATCTTTTCAACATTTTTAGGAGCTGATAAGAGATCTCTTCAGTGAGCCAATTATCTTTAGAAAATAATGGAAACTCCCTTTCACTATCATCTTTTAGTGGGTTAACTGAAGATGGAGGAAATGAATCATGAGAATGGTTAATGGTATTGTATTTAATACAAACCTTTACAATTTTTTAACACTTCATCTCTTGTACTTCTATACCTCTTCCTGGACCAACTGGAGATAAATTTCAATCTTTGGCATTTATTGGATTAAATTAACTAAATTTTCTTTCTTTAATAAGAATGTATTTTAGGAGACTTGGTTTTGCTTTTGCCTTTCTAAGGGAGAAAATGACATGATTTCATAGGTGCATATTCCTTACACACTCATGTGTCCTCATTATCTGGAAAGACCCAGCATTGAACAAATGGAAATACTGGGAGCTGTCATGGTTGACATTTGCGGTCTTGGATGTGATAGACAGATTCCTCTGAAATTCTCCTTGTTTCCATGGGATTTTTGTGGCAAGGTAGTAAGGGATGGTAAGCTGAACACCTTAGTAAGCACTTACCCACTAACTAACCAGAAAAATGTTACTTACTGTTTTTGAGATCAGTTTCTCAGCTCTGTAGTTTCTGCCCTGGAGGCAGGGTGGGGGGACTAATTTGTGGATTAGTGCGCAAAGCATCACACACAGTTAATTGTTCTTTATTAATTAACTAGTATATTCACCAATTGTAAAATATATTTGGGCTCTAAGAACTAGGGCCAGTCATATGTAAAATATATACATCTCTTGATGAGAAAACAAGTAATTATAAGCGGTATAATTTTGCAGGGTCTAAGATAAAATAATGGGGATCTAAAACTCTTATTGGATTATTTTCACCAGGCTATTGAAGAAAATATCATCCCTCAAAGAACAAACTGTTTAAAATAAAATATAACTAACCTTTTGCATCATTTGGGGAATGGAATCAATACGCAAATTCCAATCCAATAGCTTTCAATCTAATGACATATTCCTCCCTGCCTTCTGCCTGTTATCGCTTCTTCATTCTATCCTTTAGTTTCCATTTAGTGTTATTTTATTCTCTAAAGAGTTATGACTTCTCTTTTCCAAAATCCAGACTTGCAACATTAGTACAGTCCTAGATTCTTAAATTGACCTAGGATTCCAGCCATAAATTTACAACATCTCTATAGGAGACAGCTCATTTACAGGCCACATTTTAATGCAACCTATATTCAAGGTAGATACTACCTTGTAGTTATTCAGTTAAAAGTAGAGAAAATAATTTCTGGCCACTTTTTTCATGTAATGTTGATGAGAGATAAAGAGCACAAGTTTATTCTTCATTTTCAAATAATTCTTATTCTGTCTGTCTTTACCCCAGAGAACATTTATCTGTTCACTAAAGAATGTATTTCCCAAAGCAAATCTCACATGGTTTATGGATGGAAGATTTCTTCAAGATAAAAATGAAGGTAAGAAAATTAATCAATGGAAATGGGTTTGGTACAGAAAGAAAGAAATGTTCACAAAGGACATTAAAAATTATCATTGCCCAAGTTGATCTTAGTATTCAAGAATAATTCTCATTCCAAGAAAAATATCATCTTCCTTACCAGTTGTCATTTTCTGATACTTCATCTGGCTCCTCCAAGAGGGTGAAACGTAACATTTCCCAGAAAGAAAGAAATACAGTTGGCTTTGTCAAACCACATACAAACTATTAGTAAAAGCAAATATCATATATGAGGGCAAAGAAAAAAAAGTTTGATTTGACATATATGTATTAAGAAATTCTCTGCTGTTGTAACCTAGCTGTCTTTTCTTCCATTTCTTTCTTATGCTAATATAAAGTTAACTTAACACCACTGCTTTAAATCCATAAATCAGTATTTCTACTTTTTCTTGCATGGATTTGGGATGGGGCTTGGAGGGTTATAGATAAAGTATATATAAGGAGCTGACTACTCAGTAAGGAACATGTTCACCAGAAGGATTAAAAGTTCCCAGAACAGAAACACACACTGAGGCAAAGCTTAGGTGATAATTCATAAAACCATATTTTTCATAGGCAGAAACCATGATAGCCTTTGCCAAAATAATCTCAGCATCTCCTGCCTGGATGACAACCATTTTTCTTCTCCCAAGACATCATTCCTCAAACATATTTTCAGTAGGAACTGAGTCACACAATTCTAGCTACGTTGTTATTTTTAATCGATAAATTAAATACTTATGAATGATTGCATTGGTCACTTGATGAATGTTAAGACTACTGTTGGTTTTCTTTTTCTTTTTTTTAATTTTTATTTTGATCTTTTTTGAGACAGTCTCACTATGTCACCCTCGTTAGAGTGCTGTGGCGTCACAACTCACAGCAACCTCCAACCCTTGGGCTTACGCAATTCTCTTGCCTCAGCCTCCCAAGTATCTGGGACTACAGGTGCCCACCACAAAACCTGGCTATTATTTGTTGCAATTGTCATTGTTATTTTAGGTGGCCGGGGCTCTATTCGAACCCGTCAGCCTCAGTGTATGTGCCCAGCACCTTAACCACTGGTACTGCGGGTACTGAGCCACTACTGTTCGTTTTATCTTGAGTTTGCTTTAAAAACTATTCACCCACAACAATGACAGAATGGAATCCTTAAAATACCTATTGAAGGTAATTATAAGCATATTCTCCTGTTACATAAGCTTTGCATTGATTGTGTCCATCAATTTCTCAAGAGGCCAGATGGTGTCAGAATTCCACCAGCACAAAACTGCATTTAACTATTCCTTTGACAAGTAATAACTTCACAACTAGCATTAATAATCTTCAACATAAAGAAGCCATGAGACTCCAGAAAGTTCTGAACTATGTTGAAAGGTAGTTTTACCTTAATTTTCGCTGCCATGTATGCTATTCGAAAGTTGTACCTACAGCGGCAGAATTTGATATCTAGAAAGACACACAGGACTCAAAATGACAATACATATAAATAGTCAGCCTATTTCAGGAAAAGGATACGGCATAGCAGCACAATTAAAATATGCATCATATGCTACACCTACAGCAGGGAGTTGGGAGAAGTCAGATTCGGCTCCTTTGTCCTCTCACAGCCAGATCAGGAACCACTGACATGTGCTGAACAGTCAGAAGTTGGAAGTCCTAAACAGAGCCTTTGCTGGGATTATTTTTTATTTTACTAGTCATTTAGGTATATTTCTGCTATATTACTAGACTCCACAGCAGAGCTCTCCGAGGATCTAACCCAGACCAGATTCACATCATCAGTCTCACAGTTATCAATAAACAATACTGATGAACTGGGACAATCTGCCCTAAATCCCTGAACCCATGGTCACAAACAAAGCTACCCTATTAATCAATACATTTTATACCTTGACCATTGATCGATGCCATGCCAGCGCTAGAGCAAACAGCTCAGGTTAATTCTGCGTCTGCTAAAATTGACCCTCACTACAGAGAAGCTGCGTTTTGACCACTTTGCACTGTACAGTACCATAAATTGATAATGTCATGCCTCTGGCTCATACAGAAAATGTTGGTGACTAGCCATGTTCTTATCTGTCTTATAGAAATATACGTTACCAATGAAGAGAGAAAAGGTGAAGGTGGATTGTTGGAACTAACGTCTATTTTAACAAGAGTGCACAGAAATAATTCAGCCCAATCAAACAATCTGACCATTTGGTGTATGGCTATGTCTCCAGGCCCTGGAAACAAAGTGTGGAACATCTCATCAGAAAAGATCACTTTTTCCTTGGGTGAGTTGTCAATTGAATAAGATCAAGAAGGGTTGGCTAAGACTGCCACAAATTCAGAACATGTCTTTATTAATTTCTGTAATATTTTAATCTCAGAAAACTGTCTATATAGTTGAAAACTATTACATTTCAAATTACCAAACATTTTTGACAAATAGGACTGTATTAGAAGAATTTATCCAAATAAAAAATTCCATTAATCCTAATTCTGAATGAGCTAGCATTTTTGTTAATCTAGTACTATATAGCAAAAATTAATGGTAATAATAAGGATCAATAAAGATTGAAAAGATCCTAAAATTCTTTCTGAGTCATTAAAAACATTCTTTATATATAGTCTATATAATTTTAATGTTTAGGAGTTGATAAACCATGTATATAATATAAATACCATAAAATAGGTACTGTATCTTAATGATTTGAGTACTCACAGTTTAAAATATAGTATCTAGCATATAGAATACTTTTATGACTTGAAAATTGATAGATAGGATCATTCTAATTATTACAACTTTTGACTAGCCAGAATATTTGCTACCCTGAACCAAATCAAATAATGGAGATTTTACTTCATAAAAGATAAGAACAAATGTCTCAATAGATATACCTATAAAAATAGAAGTTTATAATAACAACTGTCAAATATGCATATTTAAAAGCAAACTTACAAAACTTAAACATATTTGCAAATCATTACTACAACTGTACGAGGCCATTACCTTCTTTAACCACCATCCTATTTTCAGAGGGACTATAATTCATTATATACTCAGAACACACAGAAAAATTTATAAAGGAAAGAGTTTTACTTTGTTCCAAGGACACATTCTGCATCTTGGATCCTGCTCAGCTCCTTCACAAATGCAGCCTTTTGTTACTGGGACCCTTGAATAAAGAAGAGTGTATGTCTCACCACCACTGCATCTCCATTACTCAGAAGCACATGCCTCCTGATTATGGGACGGTGGCATCATCCCTGTAACCTACCTGTGTGTCTATTGACATGTATGAACATGTTGTCCTGTGAACTTTGAGTTAATTATTCAGACATGGTGATGGATGTACAGTAACACAGCCTTACTCAACCTTGCCTAATTCTCTCAGGAATAAGTTCACCTCCTTCTTAGAAGGCTGGATGTGGGTAGGGTTGCAATCTGGGAACAATGTGAATGTAACTGGCTGTCACACAGATTTTCCAAAAGTTTTGGCAGAACCGAAGGACATGAACTAAAAGATCCAAAAGCCTCAAATTGCAGAAGAGACTCCTATTCTCATCATCGGCAGAACCATGTCTGCTTGAAAAACCAGTATATTCTAATGCTAAAACTGTGCTTGATTTTTGAGAACAAAAAATACTGAATTCTTTTAGAGTAATAGGAAGAATACTGATTCCAATACCCAAAACACACTGCAATCCTAATTTTGTAGGGCAGCATAATTTTAGGCTCTGAGTAGTTGTTAATTTTTAATTAACAAATGACTATATTTAACGATCAAATATTAATGACAATAAATCCTGAAGACTTCAGTTTCCCAGAATTATAGTACATCCTGGTTCCATTCTGACATAAATCCTTGGGAAAGATTTAGAAGACGCAGCCAGTCTTGGTAAGTGTCTCCTTATTTGTTACACGTTCTTAAACATGTACTTTCAAACAGGCTCCCTGTCTGTGATAGGACTGTTTCTGGTGGATTCTTACAAATTCTGGAATAAAATTCTGAGGCCTGGTGTGGGCATAATTGTCTTGCCAAAATATTATTGTTAACAAGATATTGAAATTAAAACACAGAAAAAAAAATCTATTGTCTGTAGGTGCTAGAGTAGAAAAATTCTGACAATATTACTAAGCAGAATAGAGATTTAGGGAGAGAAAGGGAAGACTTCTGCTCCCATTTATTCCCCCAGGAGGGTGATAATGTTGGAGACGTATGGGCAACACCCTCTGAGGTGCTCCCTTCCCCACCTATGCTCAGTCTCCCAGGAAGTTCAAGTGTCATTGAAGTTCCTGAAAACTCAGAAAGGGGAAGCCATCAGGGTAAGGGTAATCAGTGGCCTCTTCAAGCAGCTATCTGTGAACTTTACAGAATTCTCAAGAATCAACAACAAAATAAAAAAAATTTTAAAGGTCTTTCCAACAACATCTTACCCTGCCAGCCTATCAGGATGCCTCAAATGGTAGCCCTGCTGAGTCTATCTTGGGCATATTCAAAGATTTAGGGCTTGTGGGGTTTTTCAGGTGGAGGGGAGATATTTTGTTTTATTCTGAAAGTTGATATTACTCACCTTGGGTGGGTAACATTTTGGCTGTCGTCAGCCTTAACAGAGATTTGTTTAGTAAATGGATTTCCAACTATGACTGTCGAGATTCAAAACTTTGGGGATAGAAACAGAGTTAAGTGCTGATAGGTTGTGTGAGTGTGTGTGTGTTTTGTGTGTGTGTATACATGTGTATCCTGGGATATGCAGAGGAGCACAAAGACCTATCTCAATAGTGGGACAGAAGCACCACTGAATATTGAGTTGGAAGGTGCCAGAAGAATAAACCCTGTAGGCCTGTGACTGATCCTGGGATTCCTATCAATAGGGAGCGATGCTATGCATATAAATTGCCCAGGGGTCTTGTTAAAATGCAAAATCTGATTCAGTAAGTCCATTTCTCTCTCTTTCTTCTTTCTTTCTTTCTTTCTTTCTTTCTTTCTTTCTTTCTTTCTTTCTTTCTTTCTTTCTTTCTTTCTTTCTTTTCTTTCTTTCCTTCTTTCTTTCTTCCTTTCTATTATAGAAGTTTATTTTATGTATCTACTAGGAGAACCCTAAGTGCAAAAAAGTACTACTAAGTTAGACAAAGCAGATAATTTACATTATTAATTTTTTTAGTGGACATTCCAAATTATTTTGTTTTTGTTTTGTAATATGACTGCATTAAAATATCACCTAACTTGGGCAGCACCTGTGGCTAACAGGAGTAGTGCGCCGGCCCCGTACGCTGGAGGTGGAGGGTTCAAACCTGGCCCCAGCCGAAAACTGCAAAAAAAAAAAAAAAAAAAAAAAAAAAAAGATATCATCTAACTCCAATAAGAATGGTGTATATTAAAAAGTCCCCAAACAACAGATGTTGCTGTAGATACGGAAAAAAAGGAACTCTTATACACTGCTGGTGGGACTGCAAACTAGTGCAAGCTCTATGGAAAATTATATGGAGATACCACAAAGAACTTAAAGTAGTTCCATTTGATCCAGTAATCAATCCCTGGGTATGTACACAAAGGGGAAAAGGGTCAATTTATAAAAAGGACACCTGTACACGAATGTTTACAGCAGCACAAAGACATGGAAACAACTAAGTGCCCACAATACAAAAATGGATTAATACAATGCGGTATAGGCATACTATGGAATATTACTTAGCCATAAAAATTTGGTGATCTAGTATCTTTTGTAACAACCTGGATGGAACTGGAAACTATTCTTCTAAACGAAACATCACAAGAATGGAGAAACAAACACACATACTCAATACCAAGTTGGAACTAATTAATCCACTTAAGTGCACATATGAAAGTAAATCTCAATGAAAATCTAGCTGAGGAGAGGAGGGAAGAGAGAGGAAAGGATGGGTAAATTCACACCTGTTGGGTATAGTGCACACTATCTTGGTGAAGGGCACAATTACACGTATAGCTTTGACTCAATCTATACAAGAAACAAAGTATGTAAACAAAAGACGTGTACCCCCTAATAGCCTGAAATTTAAAAAAAAAAGACAAACATTCCAAAGTAAAGAAACAACACAGACTGAATTAAGTACACAAAGATCTCATTATTGGAACATTAGCAGTGGTTATTTTAATGCTCTCCCAGTTTTGCAATTTTGAGAATAAGCTGGCCTTATGTAAAAAAGAGAAAGAAGAGAAGGAGAAGGAAGAGGAAAACAAGGAGGTAGACAGAGGCCTAATTACGAATTCCTTGCCACTGGTAGTGAATAAAGACTAAACACAGACGATGGGTATAACACAGACACTTATTCACATAACAGAGAGTGGACTACTTTAACAATCAACTAATGCTGACTCCCTATAGAACTCCTCTGCTATGACTCAGGTCTTATTTTTCCCTATACATATGTCATTTAAATTTCATCATGATGAATAGTACCTTGGATCTTTTTTGGGAAAAAAAAATGTTCTGAATGCAAGTGTTTGGCTTTTTTGTGTAACACAGACAACTTTTTAGTGTCATGACACAACCTATGTCCAAACAATAACAATCTTTTTAATACTAAGGGCTTTAACTTCCACCAGTTCCTACTTATTCATTCTTTCAGAAGTAATTTTATACATGTTTCTTAAACAACACATACTATATGTAAAACACAAGAATTAATGTACATTCTCAAGGTCAGATCCAGTGACAAAATGTACTCCCTGAGTCTAGTGCCACATTTCCTCCTTGAGGAAATGCCAAGCTCTCTCTGGATGAGAGATGTGTATGAGAAACATGGGCTGTGTGGTTTTGTGGTCCATGCAGTAACTTTTCACAAAAATCATGCAGAAACTAGACATTCTTCAGCTACTAAAGTGAGCCTTCCTGGTCACAAGAGACTTACTAACAAAACTAAAAGCACAATGGTTGCATTGAAAGCATATGCTAGGCTGACGTAGTCTTGGAAGAGTTGGTTGAAAGGGCCATAGGCTAGCGCTTTCCTCTTTACCTTCACAGGCAAACTTTCCTCTTTGCCTCCATAGGCAAACTTTCCTCTTGTTCTCTTGTGGGACCGAGACTATTCTCTTCTCACAGGGCTTTCCCCTATTCAACAAACTTTTGCTAAAGAGGCATTTTAGATTTCAAGTTAAAACAATCGCTTCCTTTAGTGAAAAAGCTGAGAAATACCTGTCTTGAGTTTCTGATTCTGGAAATAGCTTACTATAGGTCCTTAAGGCAAATGCCAGAAGTCAAAGAAATTGTAGAGCAGTCTCAGCATAGATATGACAAAATTGCTGACCAAGGAGTTATATCCTTGGATGAAAACTCTTCATAAGGCCTACCTAGATGAGACCAGCTTCTTGGTTTTTAAAGTTAATGTTAATTTTCTATCCTAGATGCATTACACTGTTTTTCTTTCGTAGAGATTTCTACAGCAGCTAAAAGTTCATGATGTTGCTTAAAAAAACACATAGCATGGGCGGTGCCTTTGGCGCAAAGGAGTAGGGTGCCAGCCCCATATGCTGGAGGTGGCAGGTTCATACCCGACCCTGGCCAAAAAAAAAAAACATAGCATGGAGAAGCTACTCAAATACCAAGCATTTTTCATATTTTTCTGTCCGTTTTACTTCTACATTTTTCATTTGTGATTGATGTTGGAGTATTTTGAGGCTTTATCACTGATATTAATGAGCTTACTTATACAATAAGACCTCTGCAGAAAGTGCTCAACTCGATGTCACATTCCAGAATAACTGTCATTGATTTCTTTATGCAAATTACCTATGTTTATAAGTTTCACAAATATCCCTAAAATCTTCCTAATAGGATTGGCAATAAGAAAATTCATGGCATTATAATCACAGTTTGAGTGTCATCTGTCACAGCATAGATGGCACAGATTGTCTCTGGAAGAGTTCAAGATATTTGCTCTTGAAGAATGATTCTCCAATTAGCACCACAGAGTACTGGTCACCATTTCCAAACCCAGGTGTACCTTTGTAACAGTAGACACCTGGTGAAGTAGAGACATGCTTTCTAGGAACAAATCTTACTATTCAATCAGGAAATTGCTGCCAAACTAAGAAAGCAAAAACAAGGTTCTGAGCCCTAAGGAGTGAGTCGTCATCTACCATTCATACCACATTGGTTTCCAGCTTAGGGAAAACTAGGAATCGATTTCTCATTTATCATTCTGTTTGCCGTCTGTTGTTTGAAGATCACAGGGACAGGGTGATCCATAAGAGATCTGGTCCTCTCTCCCCAATATTGCTCCACAACACAATCACTTTGTGCTGCTATGGTACTGCCTGACAATGATTTAAAAGTCTCAGTAAGAGACCTGTTCTTTTGTATGTCTGCATCATGAGAGTAAAGGAATCCAGGGTGGACTTGCCCTGGCATTTCATGTTCCTATGCAACATGAGCATCTTGTCTTCCTTGATATTGAGAAGTAAAGTGGTCAAAGTACCAGCTGCCAGTAGTAACACGAGGATGACCACCAAAGAGAAATAAAGTACTGAGATTCTTGTCACTCTCCAGAAAGTTTGCAGATGTGGCAACGCGTCATTGTATTAAAGTTTAACTTAAAAAAATTTTTTTGCAGAACTTGAAACAATAGTTCTTTATTTCCTATGGAACCAGAGAAAATCCCGAATAGCCCATGTAATTCTAAGGAATAAAAACAAATGTGGAAGCATCATGGTACCAGACTTCAGCTTATACTACAGATCTACCATGATCAAAATAGCATCATACTGACACAAAAATAGAGACATAGATCTATGGAACAGAATAGAAAACAAAGAGAAAAAACCAGTGTCATATCGCCATCTGATCTTCAATAAACCAAATAAAAGCATACACAGGGGAAACAAATCCCTATTTAATAAATGGTGCTGGGAGAACTGGTTAGTCACATGTAAAAGACTGAAACTACATTATGTACATTAGGTATAAGTAAGCAAGGTGATGGATGTGTTAAAAAGTTCGATACAAGCATTTCACATTGTGTATCAAATCAGTACACTGTACCCCATAAATGCATCAATGTACACAGTTATAATTTAATAAAGAAAAATAAAATAAATTAATTAATAAAATAGTAATAAATAAAAAATTTATCTGAAAAAAAAGACTGAAACTGGACCCACACCTTTCACCATTTACAAAAATTGATTCATGCTAGATAAAAGATTTAAATCTAAGAAAAAAAATGATAAGAACTCTAAAAGAGTGTGGGAAAAACTCTTGAAAATGTCATCTTGGGAAAAGACTGTATGAAGAAGACACCATTGACAATTGAATCAATACTTAAAATAAATAAATGGAACCTGTCAAACTGAAAAGCTTCCACACAGCTAAGGGCACAACTAAAGCAGATAGACAGCCTTCAGAATGTGAGAAGATATTCACATGTTATGAATCTGACAAAGGGCTAATAACCAGAATCAATGGAGAACTCAAACTAATCAACAAGAAAAGAGCAAACTACCTCCCACAGTGCAAAAGATACAAACAGAACTTCTTCCAAGAAGATAGACAAATGGGCAGTAAATGCATGCAGAAATGCTCATCAACCCTAGTTATTATAGAAATGCAAATCAAAACCACCCTGAGATATCACCTAACCCCAGCAAGAATAGCCCACATCACAAAGTCCCAAAGCTGCAGATGCTGGCATGGGCGTGGAGATAAGGGAACACTTCTACACTCCTGGTGGGCCTGCAGACTGATACAGTGTTTCTGGAAAGAAGTATGGAGAATCCTCAAAGAGTTAAAAATAGACCTTTCATTTGGTGCCACCAGCCCATTATTAGGTCCAAAAATAAATAAATGGAACCTGTCAAAAAAAATCATTTTACCATAAGGACATTTGCACTTGAATGTTTATTGTAGCTCATTTCACAATCACAAAGATGTGTAAATAACCCAAGTCCCCATAAGCCCATTAAAGAATGGATTGATAAACAATGGTATATGTACACCATGGAATACTATTCAGCCATAAACAAAGGCTGAGGCAGAAAGATTCCTTGAGCCCAGGAGTGTGAGGCTGCCCTGAGCTATCACGAGGCCACTGCACGTTAGCCAAGCGACAGAGGAAAGCTCCATCTCCAAACCAAGATTTCTAACAAGCTTCCACTGGTCTGTGGACCACATTTGGAGAAGCAAGAACCTACCAAGCCCTGGGGTTTGTTTTGGTTCATTTCTAGGTGGATGACATAAAGTCTGAAACAAGCTCTGAGGAAATCCCAAACTTGATCTGGCTGCCCTTAGGGGACAGACCCAGAGCTGCTGTTCCCCATGAGGGTGTTCTGAGAGCACTGCTGGGCCTACTCCACAGTGGACACACTGGAAACAGGTGAAATGATTTGGACAGCAGCTCATCCTCTTACAACATTATGGTAAATGCAATGATCTGAAATCTGACTGAGCTGTTTCTGCTAAATTTTGAATTTGAATTTTGGTAAATCATTTTTCCCTTTTAGGCTTTCACCACTCATTTCTACACCCCCCTGAGTTTTTTTTTTGACCAATGCAGAGTTTCTATTTTATATTCCAATCTAAAACCAGACAGACTTTTCTTAGGCTTCAGATTTCATTTTGAAAGCTATGTACCACCTTTGTCAGAGGACAAAAGAGTTCATCTCAAAATGCAAATCTTGCAGTAATATCACCCTGATGCCCTGTGAGGCTTAGCCCCTTAGAAATTTGGTGATGAAACATGGCAGAATAGCATCTTAAAACATAAATGGTCAATCAATGAATAATAAAAATTTCCCATGTGGAAATCTAGGATTGAGCATAACCGATCAGTATCTTCTGTTTTAGGAGTTGGAAAATTTTATATTTCAAGGGCCAGATAGTAAATCCATTTTAGGCTATGTAGACTTTATGATTTCTATGACAATTATTCAACTGTCACTGTAGCATAAAAGCAGTCTTAGACAACGTGTAAAAAAAAAAAAGGAGGGAACATACTGTGTTCCAAATCAAACTTTATTCACAAACATAGGCAGTTGGCAGAATTTAACTGTGGAACATATTTTGCCCAGCTCCGTTTTAATCAATCTGCAGAGAACAACATCTAGGCATTTATTTGCCAGACCCATGCTCCATCTTATTCAGGGTCTACTTTGGAGGATGATAATTATGATCCTCCAGTCAGATATGCTTTCAAGTTGGTCTTCCTTCTCCCATTGTTATGAATTGGTATGCATTGATTCATCCACTTTCATTTGCGAGGATCCCTAAATACAGTGAAAAATTAAACAATTTCTTCTCTTGAGGGGCATATCCAATGACACAGAATGATAAGGCTATCACTGGGGTGAACGTGCAGGGTTGTGCACATCACCAGGATCCCCTCCCGAGGCTTTCTCAAGCTTGAGACTGTACATTCACAGAAGTGTGGAGGTGAGAAAATGTCAGACAACATCATGAACAAAGACCAAGAAGGCAGAAGTCATACTGTGTTCGAGAAATGAGGTTAAAATATTGCCTATTGGATAGAGAGTATGATTTGAGAGATAGAAAGGATGATAGGCAGAGTCAGGAAATGAAGTTAGGAGTGTAGTGAAGGGCCAGATCATGATCAGACTTCTATGTCATGCTAACCAATTCCAACTTATTTGGGGTGGCATGGAGAAAGAGAATGGTCATCTCATTAACCAATGCATACACTTCCATTTCAGAGATTATGAGCACAAAAGCATTTATATTACAGCACATCAGAGCCAAATACGAGCCCCACTTATAGCCAACAGCCACAACAATACTATCAGCCCTGAGAATACAACGTGAATGCATGTAGCTTGGGCAAACACAGTCCTTCCACTGCACTACGTGCTGTCGAGTGACATAACTTAAGTACCATATTCTTTTTCCTTAAAACAAATCACAGACTAGAACAAATAAGTTGTAATTAAATAACCAAATAGTAGACATAGCAGGTCAGATATGTATCGCTACATCAGGTGATGTTATGTCTAAAAAAATCACAAAAATCATCTAACCTCAAAATCATCTAACCACACTTAACCCACATGTTCCTAAAGTCAGTAGATTCTTCTGGCATTTGTAAATTGTTTTATACTTCTAATAGGACTATTTTAAGCTACAGTCATGGAGGGTTAAGGAATTGAAATGGATTTAAAATATAGGTAAAATGACATATTGTAGCTTCTATTTCCATCCCCCCTCACACACACAGAGAGAAAAGTTGTAGCTAAGAAAAAATGTTATGGCAAAAGTTGAAATTTTGTAAATAGCAGAATACTACCATAAATCTTAAGTTCTCTGATGTTATATCCAATTAGATAGTTGTATCATTGTTTCTACTCTTACTGTAACAAAAAAAAAAAAACAGGTCACATGTTTATGGATTTTGTGGTTGTCACAAAAAAAACATGGTTTTCAAATACTCTAAGACATTAAATGTTATAATGGTTTTACAAGGTTTTGGTTAAATGTCACTTTCTCCAGCAGACTTTCCTAGAACTCCCAACCTTGGTCGGTGCCCTTTCATTGCATTCCTGAGTCACCTTGTACTTTCACTGTCAGAGCATCCAGCCTGGTGCCTGCTGCCTGCTTCCTCAGCAGGGCTGCAGGCCCTTTAAGCACAAACCCACATCCTTCTCACTCACTGTGATATCCCACTGCCTTGCACATAACAGACCCTCAATACTGATTTGTTAGATAATGAATAAATAGAGGAAAGTATACTTGGGAACTAAGTCAATATTTTATCTTCCTATTATAATATTTTGTTCATTCTAAATATCTGTTTGATCCTTTTAGGTTCTGTAAATCCCCCAACAGATCCTCCACAGAGCATTACGGAATCTATCCTTGGCACCCAACCTTCTCCAGCCAACAGCATATCTCCTACAAGTAAGAATGTTTTTATATTGTTCATCTTCCTATAAGCTGCATTAATCCTTTACCAAGCAGACTGATAATGAAAAAATATCAGCAAACTTGCGTGATTCATGCCCATTTCTTAGCCATGACTTTTTTCCCCTCAACTTTATTGAAGTATAATCCACCTATCAGACAAGTCACCCACTTAAAATGTACAATCCAGTGGTGTTTATTAAGTTTACAGAGCTGTATGATCACCACTGCAATCAATTCCATTTTTACCATCCAATAAAGGAACTCCTAAACATTTTAAGTACAAATCTTATGACTTCGAAGAGTGAACACAACCTCAAAAGTCCTTCATTTGAAGTCCTGGGAAAATCAGGGTCAATAAATGTTCATCAAGTAATTAAAATTTTCTATTTATTATTTAATAGGTAAAAAAATGGATGGTCTTGCTCCACAACTATGTTCTCAATAGGGAGTTTAAGAAATTGGTTGTACTTGGGCGTTCTGTGGGCCAAAAGTTAGTTAGACCATTTTAAAGTTAAATTTGCTCTGTCTCAAATTAATTTTGACAAAATTAATGGGTGAAGACTATGAATTCAGCCCTCCCATCTGTGGCATCCTTAACAATTTGGGTCAGCCTGGGTGACAGGGTTACTATGGTGAAGGAATGGCAGCAAATCTCAGAAACTGGCGCTGATGCAAATGCATTGTAAATTCCCATGTCAATAGGCTTTGTGTTTAACAGAGAACCGTGGTGACTTTCTCTAATACCAAAAGCTTATATTCTATGTAAAGTAGAAGTACGGCTGTCATTTCTTATTTAATGAAAATTATCAATTTTAGCTTAAAATGAGAACTGAAAATGGAATAAAACAAAGACTGTCAGTAGGAATGAACAATTGCTTTAGCCCCTAGCCTTTGGCATGTAGCCTGCAGTCACTGTCACAGGTTGATATCCCTCAGAAAATGAAGCAGGTGGCAGAAATGCTTGTAAATCACCCATCAAAAGTGTCACATCCATCTAGTTTCTCCATGTTCTTAATGTTTTGTAATTTTTCTTTTCTCCTTTTTTTGTTTCAAAGTTTCTTTTATTCCACTGTTAGCTCATCATTCTGCCATAAACCGTAGTAGATGACAGTGTTTCATTTAGCAAATATTAGCATAGTCAACAATGATAACACCTTAAATCTCTCTCTAGTACCCTTCATATTAGTTATTCATTACTGCATAAAAATTTGCCTCAAAATTTAGCAACTAATAACACATATATTGTCTCATATGGTTTCTGGGGATCAGAAATCAAAGAGCAGCTTAGTTGAATGGTGCTAACCCAGGTTCCTTTATGACATATAGTCAAGTGAAGGCTGGGGGCTTCAGTCATCTGAAAGCTTGAATGCAGCTAACACATTTGCTTCTCAGCTCAAGTATGTTCGTGGGAGACCTCAGTTCCTTACCACGTGGGCCTCTTGATAAGTCTGCTTACACTCTGGCAACTAGCTTACCTCAGACTGAGTAATTCAAGAAATAGAGTGACTTAGGGCGGCACCTGTGGCTCAGTGGGTAGTGCACCAGCCCCATATACTGAGGGTGGTGGGTTCAAACCCAGCTCCGGCCAAATTGCAACCAAAAAATAGCCGGGTGTTGTGGCGGGTGCCTGTAGTCCCAGCTACTCAGGAGGCTGAGGCAGGAGAATCGCCTAAGCCCAGGAAATGGAGGTTACTGTGAGCTGTGTGATGCCAGAGCACTCTACCAAAGGCAATAAAGTGACACTCTGTTGCTACAAAAAAAGAAAGAAAGAAAGAAAGTAAGAAAGAAAGAAAGAGAGTGACTTAAAACAATAGCCATGGAACCTTTCTGACTTAATCTCCAAAATTATACACTATCACTCCCACTTTTTTTGTCTATTATAAGGAAGTCATGAGGTCCAGCTTTAAGGGGAAGAAAAGTAGACTCCACATCTTGAGGAGAAGAATATTAAAGAATTTGTGGACAAATGGAAGCCTCTATACCCTGTCGTTTAGAAGTGTTTGAACCTAAAATGAAATGTAGCTTGATCATTTTTATTATAAACAGTAGACAGAGTAAGTTTTATCATTCCCATTTTCCAGATGGAAACACTGACACACTGAGAGCTTAAATGATCATATACCTTGTAAGTGACAGAGTTAGTATTTATACCAAACTGTGACTCTAAATCTAGTTCTTGTCTTATTAGATACCCTATTTTTCTCCAACTGATCTAAACACTTTATAAGGACAGGGGCCATATTTATTTTGCCTCATAGCACAAACCTAGCACAGAATAAGCAGGCAAAAAAATATTAGTTGAATAAGCGAATGAATAAAAGAATTACTGTTATCACTATATAGATGTCATTTAATAGACTATGTGTTAACAAAAGATAATAATTTGTTTCTGCCTTCAAAAATGTAGCAGTCTATTTGGAAGGGATGGCATACACACAGAAATAGTAATTCAGAATAGTAGCTTGTCAGATAGCATATCTCACAGAATTAAAATTTTCAGGGAGAGATAGACCAGAAAATGTTAAGCTTTGAGTTAGGAAAGTTTGATGTAATCAGGAAATGTTGCTTATGAGAGAGGAAATAACCTGATTTTTGAAGTGTATGTGAGTATTGTATTTATTTGACACAGCAGAGCTTGAAAGAATACTCTAAACAGAGAAAACAAAATGAACAGTTGTGCACTGACAAAAATGGTCATGGGAACTTGAGAAAACATCAATAGGCAAGCTTAGGTCGAAGAGGTAAGATTGTGTGTGAGATGCAGAAATGAAGATTGGAAAATACAAAATAAAGTGAGCCTTGACAACCACCGTGATTAATGTGCAATCTTCAAGGGATATTTCTTTCCATGGAAGCAAATATGGTACATTGGGTGTACATATATTCCATTTTCTCATCTTTTACACAAAAGGCAGCATACAATGCTTATGGTTTTCTACCTATTTTTATTTAATGATAAATGTTGACCAGTCTTTCCATATCAGTACTTAGAGTGTGTTCCTCTTTTTTTTTATTACAACTGCATGGATCCACTATAATTTATGTAACCAATACCATTTTAGTGGACACTTGTTTCCATTTTTCTATTATAAAAATGCCATAGAGAAAAAAATACAGAAAGAGAGACTTGAACCTCAGCATAAGGACTCTAAATGTTTTTTTTTTTTTTTTAGGAAGTGGGGCAGTGACCCCATTAAATATTTTTTTTAAATGTAAGTGACTTAATTTACTCACCAAATATTTTTGGAGCATCTGCTACATATCAGGTACTCTATAGGTGCTGAGAATACTAGTGAACAAAACTGGGGGGGAGGGAGCCCTCAGGACATTTGCATTCTACCAGGTAAAAGCAGACATACATTTCTAGTTGAATCTTTATGTAATTAACCTACATATATTAAGAGTTTATGTCAGCCCAAACACCATTCTTACTTTTGTGAAGAAATTCAAAGCAAAAGAAAGCACAGCTGCTGCCCTTAAGAAGCCTGTGATTTAATATAGGTCTAATATGAAAGAAGGAAGAAAAGCACAGTTGAGTAAACATATTTGTTGAAAAACAGGGGGAAAATGCTACCGAATCTAGTACGACACTAATATGATATATTTGGGAAGTTTCTGGAGAATCAAACAAGCTTTTTAAAATAAAATGTCTCTGCATTGGATTTGAGGTCTGTTTTAGATTAGTAGTTCTCAGCCAAGGCGATTTTGCCCCCAGAGGACATTTGGCAGTGTCAAGAGACAGAGACGTTTCAGACTGTCACAGTGAGGGTGGGAGGATGCTACTGGCATCCAGTGGGGAGAGGCCAAGAATGCTGCTAGTCACTATAAAACACAGACCAGAACAGCCCTCTCTACCAAGAATTATCTGGTCCAAAATGCCAATAGCGCCTAAATCAAAATGTTTTAGAATAAGGCTCAGGTTTGATCACAGTAGGTATCTCTCACTTTACAAAATCGAATCTAGACCTCAGTCAAGATGGTAACCATGCAGCTGCCCAAAAGTCACCACTAAAATAGAGAAAATGGTAAATTGTAGCTAAATGTACATGTAGCTAAATGTAGCTAAAGTCATTACAAAATTTTATAAAATAGTTACAAAATTCTGTACATGTTGTCAACCTGTTTGCAGAATTTCATAATGAATATTTTGTAAAATAAGGTACATTTAACTAGAATTTCTCATTTTCCCTCTGTATAGAGACTTTAGAAGTGACTTTTGAGACACCCCGCACCTATGGATTATGTTTGGAACAGTTTTTTGTCTGATTTTTGTATGTCAAAAAGACATGTTAAATCAGTGGCTGATCATATCTAAATAAAATTTTCCTTGAATAATCTCTGAATTACTATTGAAAAAATCCCAATTTTGTCTTGGCAAACTGGAGGTTAACTGTGAAATCACACATTGACTTGCTGCCTCAGAGGCTGGTCGGTTTCACTTGTTAACAGTCTTTAAAGAAAGGAAGCAAGATGGAGCATGTCATGGAAACCAACTTCAAAGGCAGTGGTTTCATTCCAAATTCTCCAATGTAACAAATTTCATAATTCAGTCATGATTATTAAGCTGCGCCTCTGGCCTCAAGCATCCAATTCTTATTCTTTTTCCTTCAATGAAAGAATATTTTCTAAACAAATGTAGGAGGTCATGAAAGCAATATTCCTTGACCAGGGGAGGGGAACTTCATAACTCATAACATGCTGCAAGAGTCGCCCAGGGAGACCTGACTCCATTCAACCAGAACCAATTTGTGTTTGCTGAGTCCCAGCTGCATTCGCAGCTCTGTTCTAGGAAAAGACACGGGGCTGACAAGCCAAGCAGCAAGATGAGACAAGCCCATGCGGAGCAGTCAAAGGCAACTGATGAATCCAGAGTGGGCAGGAGGGGCATACCCGGGAGCTTCCGTTGCCCTGGAAAGAGAGCCCTGTGCCTTTCAAGTCATTGGCTATGACTTGGCTACTATTATGTAGTCCGAGAGCAGGCCTCAGAAATGCCAACCCTGCCTGTGACAATCAACTAAGGCATTTATGCAGTCAACAAATAGATGCTGAGTGCCTACAATGGGCCAGGGGTTTGTGGGGTGTGGGACACAGTGATAAGCAAGATAGTCTGGCTCCTGTTGCATAGAGTATACAGTCCCCCATGACTTGCTTCCCATTTTACTGCCTCCCAGGCCACAGACCCTTTGGCCCTGATACCTATTTTTTATGTCTGTGCATGCCCCTTAGACATGATGGTGTTGATTTTGATATTAAGCCCTTTCTAATACCTTAGCTGGTCCTTACATCTGGCACTTTCTGCTCCTGAATACTGGGGGTAAAATACCTGGTCCAATCTGACTCTAATCCTCAAATCCCCAGGTTTACACACCTGATTGGCCATTGGGTGATCAGATATAGAGGGTCACAGTCTAAAGGGAGCAACTCCCCAGGGGATGCCATAAAACTAGTGATTTGTAAGCAAATGTCAGAAGTGGGTGGGGGATCAACCTGGAAGACCTGTCATCGCATGAGATTAGGAGGAAGCTGGCCAGAAGATCAGCGGTGGCTCAGTATATTGAGTTCTAAAGGTAATAGTGGGATCCCAGAGAAAGTCTGCAAGGCAGTGAGAAGACGCAGATGACTTGTTTTTGACAGTAACTTCTGACCCTTTCGGTAGTCATTCCTGCCTGTCTTCAAGGGCCAGCAGGACCCCTCAGGTGCTGTCCAGTAGTGTCTGTCTTCACATGTATCTGGGCACTGAAAAATAAGAAAAGTTTTTGAGTGCTGGGGACTGAGGCGTGAAATCAAGGAAGTCCAAAGAGGAGGCCTAGAAGGAAATATTGACTAGAAGGAAGAAATATAGGAGATGGATTTTCAAATGATTGCCTTAAGCAAAGCAGTAAAATGAAAGTGAGTACCAGATATGAGAAGACAAGCAGGAGGAGTGCTGCTATTGCGTGCTGTGCAGAGAGCTGCAAGTTGACTTGGGACGGAATGAGGGGAAGGCGAGCTTCAGTTAATGGGCTGTGGTTAGAGAAACAAATAACCACCGTGGCTGTTTTAGTATGTGGGAAAACATGAGTAAAACAGACGCTGTGGTACTCTTACCATAGCTTCTGTAGAGAGAAGGGAGCTGCAAGAGCAAGGAGCAGGAAGACAAATGAGGCAGATTTAAAGTGGTTTACACTGATGACGGTCTGAACTAGAAGGGGCATAGGTCGAAGTGGAGAGGGCTTTGACAGAACACTCACCAGGACTGTCTGCCTAACTATGGAAGATAACAAAGCCTATCATACACGGGCCTTCCAATTTTTCCCCTAAGAGTTACTTAAAATTTTTTACCAAATGCCGTGATTGTCTTATAATACTAGCCAAAAATATTGATCTTTATTGAGTGCCTTCAATATGCCTGAACTGTTCTAAATTAGCAAATATACTATCTCATTTAACCTTCCCAACAACACAATAACTTAGGTACTATTCTCATCCACACTTTAGAGATGAAAATACTGAAGCACAAAGAGGTTAAGTAACTTACCCAAAGTCATGCAGAAAGCAGAAGAGCCAGGCTGAGGCCCGGGGAGTCAGATTCCAGCTCTTGAGTCCTGCTGTCCCCGATAGTACATGGTTGGTACTCAGTAAACATCTTTAGACCCTGATAAATCCCTTCTAAAGTGAAGCTGGTATAGCACCTGTGAAAAGGTCACACGTGACAGCTATGCCTACTTTAATCTCTCCCTTCCTTAGACCAGTGCTTTCCTGAGAAATGCAGCCTCTGAAAGTGAAGCTAACATTTCCCCAATAGGAAATAATAAATCAGGGAAAAGGACTCTCTTTCATTCATTATGCCTTTCCCTTCAACATTATTAGTATGTGATTCTTATTGTAGATATGCATCTACAGAATTCATACAGAACTCTAGTACTGTCCCCTGAATCCTAAGAAATTCTGTTTATTGTATCTTCTTCATCAGCTTTCTCCTGGGGTACACATTACAGATTGTTTAAAAATTTCTCATTGTTTTCATGTCACCTCTAAGTCAAGGTTAGCCTTCTTGATGACTGGTTTACTTTGGGTATTTGTTTATTCAGTTTTTCCTTTTGGGGTGAGGTTCCTCAGGGGAAAAGCTATCCAATGACCTATTTTTCAGTTTATTGCATCATTATTGATTGTCTACACACTTGCCACATGATGCATGATGTGCCCTGTCCTGCTTACTCTCATCTTCCCTAAGGGAATCCTGAAATCCGTTCTGGACCAGTAATCTGAGGATGCACACTTACCAATACAGTCAGCACATGACCCAAATAATCCGCCTCCCACATGAAAACAGTTTTGTGTGAAGGAGATTAGAAGTCCACACCACATGTCTCCCTTATGCTGGGCTGAAGGTCAGTGTCCACTTTCTCTGCCGTGAGGATTGGTGACGCTGATATGAAAGTGCTTAGATGTAGCTGATGGCCTGTATTCTCTTAAGTGCAATCCTCCAGTTAATGTCGCTACTGTTAGTAAAGCCACTCTGTGCTGCGGGTGAATTGATGGATAGCAGTTACACATTTGTCAAGGAGTCCAGGTAAGGAGGGAGTTTCTGCAAAGCTGATAGATGCTGTGGTGATAGAGTGGAAGGCCAAGAGAAAATATTACTATTTAAGGAGAGTAAGTCAAAAATTCCAGGCTCAGTTTTACACAGAAATAAAGCAAAGTCTTAGATAATTGAGTCTGACTAACCACATCACTCAAATAGCAGCTCAACCTTAAACAAATCACTTTTACCTTTGTACTTGGTTGATTAAATGAGCTGGACTGGGTAGGTTAGCAAAAACAATTAATCTTATTTGTCCCCATTCAGGGGACAAATCATTCCCTGTTCAGACGAACTATATTGAATAATTTTTTCTTTACCTCAGAAAGAAATCTTAGATGGATTACTTGGCTTTTCTGGTGACTTTCATATAATAAATGTCGTCTGGTCCCTTTCAGCCACAAGAACAGACTTGTGTCAATAATTAAAAAGTCTGGCCAAACGTACTGTCAAAACTTCCAAAAGTTAATCAGTCCAAAACTTCTTTTCTCTCCTCTCCCCCAAGCATGGTCTACCGCAGCTTTAGAGGCTGGTGTGTGTATGGGGGAGTGGGGAAGAAGCAGGGGTGTCTGTGGCTCCTACTTGTTGGCTTGGGCCCCTCTTTGGGGACATAGGGCAGGGAGAAGAGGGAAATATGGTTAAGGAAAACCAACACTGACAAGCTGGCTGTAACCTGAATTAGGTGCCCTCTGGAAGACGAGAGTGAAAATTGCCATCTCGACTTCATAGGTACTTTGCAGATTTCTTAGAAGTCCTGTGGCTGCTGCCCCCTTGCTGAGGTCATACCCCTCTCCCGCTCACTCCCAACCTCAGCCTCTGAACTTCTGGAGATCAGCTCTTCTGGGAACTCTTTCACTCCTCTCCATGTTCTTCTTTAGTGAACATCTTTTTGTGGCACCCTGTTTTGTCTGGGGACAATACGCACCGTTTCCGACTGTTCCTCTTCTGCAGGGTGGCCGTGTCTTTAGGTTCAGAGCACCTAACCAACCATGGACTCCAAAAAGCCTCTTCAACCGGAGACAGGTACCTGTTCCCTTTGTCCTAAACTCTCGGACACTAGAGCTCTGAGTGGCTTTCTAAAAACCATGCTTCACCTGGGCTGAGGTGAGCAGCAGATTCTTCTTCCCTTTCCACATGGGGGGCACACTCACAGGATCCTGTTAACTCTCTTCAGAGAAATCCCCACCCCAGCTTCCACCTGC
The DNA here is from genome assembly GCA_963574655.1 of Perodicticus potto. Classification (NCBI taxonomy): domain Eukaryota; kingdom Metazoa; phylum Chordata; class Mammalia; order Primates; family Lorisidae; genus Perodicticus; species Perodicticus potto. The sequence goes on from CAUYRH010132320.1 coordinate 36,735, forward strand.
ATTCCTCTGTAAGGTTGATGACAGACCAGAGCTAGGAAAATCCACTCCACACCATCTAACGAGCTCCTCATAGGTGGTAGAACCCTGCTTTCAAAGTGAAGTTCATCTTGCCTTATAATATGGTTCTTAACCTTTGACATCTCATCTGAAATGAAGGTTTAAGAAACTCCATTTGAAGTGTCTGTTCTGCACTGTCCATCAAAATGAAGAGTTAAAAGAAATTCCATGAAAATAAAGCAAACGTGACGGGGTGATGGTTTTCCCATTGAAATAATACACGGAAAGCTGTAGTACCTAACACAGTGTAACAGGTGGAAAATAAAACATACAGTGGCAAAAGCATTGGCCAAAGAAGGCTCCCCAAAGGAAAAGATCTCTAGTTAGGACCTGAAGGCTGGGTAGCCTATGACAGGAAGCTGAGAGGTGCTGATAGGAGACAGGCAGAGACAGAGGCTATTAGAGGCCTTCTGTTCCTGATTTGTGTTAAAAGCCACGCACGAGTCCCTCTGGGGCCAGACCCTGGTTCAGATGCTGCAGCAGGGCTAACTACATGTGATGAGGCCAGCAGAATAGAGTGAGTACGGCCTTTAGTTCAAATAGACTTGGGTTCAGTTCTTATCTCTGCCACCTACTGATTCTGTAGCCTGGAGAAAGGCATTTCACCTTTCTAATACCATTTCCTTCCCTTAAAAATAAGGCAATAATGTTACCTACTTCATATGGCTACTATGAGTATCAAATGTGAAAATTCATGAAGAGCAACTATGAAGCTAATACCCACATGGACCTGTCTGAGAAGGAAGCCCTGATCCAAAAGTTAGCCTGGGGGCGGTGCCTGTGGCTCAGTGAGTAGGGTGGCCGGTTCAAAACCCGGCCCCAGCCAAACTGCAACAAAAAAAATAGCCAAGGGTTGTGGCAAGTGCCTGTAATCCCAGCTACTCGGGAGGCTGAGGCAAGAGAATCGCCTAAGCCCAGGAGTTGGAGGTTGCTGTGAGCTGTGTGACGTCACGGCACTCTACCGAGGGCAGTAAAGTGAGACTCTGTATCTACAAAAAAAGAAAGACAGCCTGACAAGCAAAAACCCAATTTCAACAAAAATCAAGATCTTTATTCATATTTTTTTAATTTCTTGAAGAGAGATACAATAATCAAATTACTATCTTTTTCTTAACGTTACCATTTTATCCTGTATCCCCTCTATGTATTCCACATCACAACCGTTCATCTGTCCCTCTCATTTGGCACATAATACATTCATATTAAATGTTCTTCAAAATCTAAATTGTTTGCAAAATATTTTGGTATTTTTAAAAGTTAACTAGCCATGAGAGCACTCACCATCCCCTGCCATTCTCTTCTCCAGCAGTCAGATAGATGGTCAGTTCCTGGGAAGAAGGGCAATAGAATTAGCTCTTCTAGAACATGTTTCTGTCTCTTCCATCCAACTCAGCACTTATTGGTGCTGTCTTCTGAATTTACTGAATGTCTAGTAATAGTATAAGAGGGTGGTTTTACATTTTCATGACAAAGTTTATAAGAGTTAAAATCGAAATAGGGGGCTCAGCGCCTGTAACTCAGTAGCTAGGGCGCCAGCCACATACATTGGAGGTGGCAGGTTTGAATCCAGCCCAGGCCTGCCAAACAACAATGACAACCATAACCAAAAACAAATAGCCGTGCATTGTGGCCAGCGCCTGGAGTTCCCGCTACTTGGGAGGCTGAGGCAAGAGAATTGCTTAAGCCCAAGAGTTTGAGGTTGCTGTGGGCTGTGATGCCATGGCATTCTACCCAGGGCAACATAGTGAGACTCTTTCTCAAAAAATAAAATAAAATAAATAATAAAATAAAATGGAAATGGGTTAAGAACATTTCAATCCTCATCAAACCTCATGCCGTTTCTGAACTAGTATAAGATATGTTGTATGAGGTATTCTTTACTTCTAAACCCCTTCTTCTTTCCTGGAAATAAGAATCATTATAATGGAAGATGTAATAACAATAAACATTCACACTGAGAAAAGAATAAACAACCAGCAAATAATGCAAGCAATTCTTTATCACTGGGTTTGGCATATTACTTGTCTATATAGATGTCATAATACAAGTCCTACTATTGAATAATGATGAGGTTTTGCTGTGCTGTGAAGTGTAAACTTAGCTCGAAACATAAAAAAACAAAGCAGGCTGTTTTACACACATTCTGAAATATATGATCAATATGAAACTTTCAAAACCTTGGCTAAGAGGAAAGTAAATAAAAGCCTCTTGAATTATTATACTTGACACGAAGAGACAGTTAGATAGGTTCTCTTTAGTTACAGAATCTGTAGGTCACATTCTAGGAAGGGAATTATTTTGAAAATAAAAACTGAGAAATAATCAGTGTTGCTACAACAGTGTGCCACAATTCCATCACAGTTCTGCTGCTGCCGTGTCTTGGATATGCATTGAGACGGGTAATTCCCCAGTCACAATAACCCTCCTGTGGGTCATCCCCAGCCCTAGAATGGACAGGTGCCAGACATGACCAGCTAACCCATGGTATGTGAGACCACACAGTGGCCTTTGCACGGGTTACTCTCCCCTGCCTGGAAGCTCCAGCTTCCCTCCTGTTAACTCCTTCTCCCACTACATTCCTCAGGAAAGTGTTCCTGGAACTCTGACAGAGCCATCCCACAATTCATATATTCTTGTATTTGGATTATTGTATGTGATTCTCTGGTTAAAATCTATCTCTTCTATGAAGTTAAATGTCCGGGAAGCAGTATTCCCAGTGCCAAGCACAATGCCTGGAAGATAGAGGCTTCTAAATGTTGGTCAAACAAATAAAAGGATGCATGCAGAGAATAGCAAAAGAGGATGATGTGAGGTTGTATGAGGTTGGGTCATGGAATGCGAAGGGGTCTTAACCTTGAACCATGTTGCAAAGTTGGAGGAAGGGAGTGAACTTAATTTTCTAGGAATGACATAGTTCTCTAAATGGCTTCAACTCTGACTTCTATATGATGAATTACATCCCATAGTAAAGAGATCAGTCTTCTAATAATCTATGCAAGTTGGTTCAGACCTGCAGGCCAAGGTCTGGAAAAATTCAGCCAGAGACCAATCAGACTGAAATAACTTCCCTAGAGATTAGGTATCATTGATCTTTTGTTCCCATCTGCTGGCATGTATTTGGCCCTCAAAAAACTACATGGTTCTGCCTGTGAGAAGCAGGGTAAAGCAACACGGATGTTTAGCTAGGGCAGAGACACAGTAACAATGGTTCAAGCAGCATGCATGCCTGAGTCACGTCCTTCCAGCAACGTGGTCCTTGAGCAACATGTTAAATGCAATCATGTGAATGAATTCTCCTTCCTCTGAGGTAAACCTTGAGAGAGAATTTATGTCCCATTATATTCTGACCTCCAGAAGAGAATGTTTAATCAGTCATTTTAATATAAATGAAATTCCCAATCAAGTTATACTTCATCAGGATTCTGATAATTTCTGCCAGAATCAAATCACACAGCCCGTTTATGCTAGCACTCAGCATGGAAGACCAAATTGGTGAAGGAATACGCCTGTTTTTTTCAGGTAAGAGGTACTTTACAAAGAAGGATTTTTAGAGGAGATTTAAAAACTGCTGGCAGTTGTTTACTAGAATAATATTTTTAGGTAAAGGTAGTACAGTTTGCAAATAAATTTGAAGATCCCTAATGTTTGTTTCCTAGTTCTTTTCATTGTCATCATGACTCTTAAAACCAAGTCTCTGAGTAAATATTTTTGGATGTCAGTTCTCAAAGTGAAAGAGAGGGCAAAAGAGGGAGGAAGAGAGACACATCCTTCTCTTCTAATTAGGAAGAGCACATCATACCTCTCAGTATGTCACAGTGTCTGAAGATGACTTGTGATTAGTTGTTCATTTTCCTCTATGCATTTTTACCTTATCTTGTCATAGAAAGGATATAAGGTAATAGAAAAATACATAAAACTTTAGAAAGAATTAACTGAAGACATTGCTGCAGAAAGTGACAAAGGCAAAGCCAACTCAATGAGAAAATAAAATTCAACTTCACTCCATGAAGCATAGGTTATTAAAAACAATAAGCCAATTATGCAGAAATTAGCTGCCCTTAATGCCTGGGCCCTCCTCCAGGGGGCGGGATGGAGCACAGCGCTGGCAACCTCACAACAGGTGAGCAATAGCTGATTCCCACCCCATGCCTTCTATTAAACTGTGATTGTCCAGTGTGAGCTAGAGTTGATATCAAGAGACAGACTCCGTAAAGAAAACGGCATCTAGTTAGGGATTGAATGCTGAGTAGCCTTATGACAGAAAGCTTGAAAGTTAATGAAGGGAGAGAGGCAGAGACAGAGGCCATCAGAGGCCTTCTGTTCAAGGCAATCTAGGCTTACTCTACAAATACATCATACATGTCTCCTAGTCTTTATTTAAGTAGGCAGTCTTGTGCACTTTGTCTATCAATACAGCCTTTGATGAATGGTGGGAGGCATTACAGAAGTTACAATTACAGCACAAATCTGATACTGGTGAATTAGTAGGGTGACAGAGGAGGAAAATTAAAGGTGACTCTGCCAGGGAGAAGTTACTACCCCACCAAAAAGTTAATGCTCCTCTAGTCAACTGTTTGTCACTCTTTTCACCCTTGACAATTATCCCTTGTCTGGTCTAACCCTTTGGAATGCAGTTCTTGATCTGGGCCAGCTTGGGAAGAAAGGATTGGTTACCCTCAATCAGGGGTGGGAAACCTGCAGCTTACAGTCACATGTGCCCTTCTAGATTCTTAAATGTGGCCTTTTGACTGAAACCAAATTTTACAGAACAATCCTGCCTTATATCAAATTCTTTCTAGAAAAACCAAGGGAAATGGGACAATTATGGAGTTCATCAGGAGATTCAAGTGGCCTGTTGTTAGGACAAGCTTGTATTATCCACACCTGAACTAAACTGTGGATGGCTTGTATTATAGCTTCTAAGACATACTTTTTAGCATTTGCCGCATGCCAGGCGTTCTTCCAAGTACTTTATATGAAGACTCTTTTAATCATGGAGCCACAGTGGGGTATCTTGTTGGAGTTCATTGGTAGGCTGCATTGTAGAAAGGATTATTGTCGATCATCTCTGGATATGAACTACTTGTAGATCCCATAAGCCATGATGACAATTTATTGATTTGAGTTAATATTTATGCTCTCTATCTGAGGCATGCCCTCTCCCTAAATTGAGGTAATCTGGGAATCTGGGATGCTCTTCACTACTAACTAAAGCTTGAGGATGACTGAACATACTGGATATTACACTATATCACTGGGGATACTCTGCACAATACAGCTGCAGTCCCAACCTTCAGGCCAAGGAACAGTACTAGTCTGTGGTCTGTTAGGAATTGGGCTGCACAGAAGGAGGTGAGCAGCAGGTGAGCGAGTGAAGCCTCTTTTATAATTACCAGCACTTCCTATCACTCACACCACTGCCTGAGCTCCCTTCTGTCAGATCATAGCAGCATTAGATTCTCATAGGAGCGTGAACCCAGCTGTAAACTGTGTCTGTGAGGGATCCAGGTTGTGTGCTCCTTGTGAGAATCTAATGACTGGTGATCTGAGGTGGAGATATAATGTACTTGAATCATCTCAAACTGCCTCTTGGTCCATGGAAGAATTGTCTTCCATAAAACAGGTCCCAGATACCAAAAAGGTTAGTGATTGCTATTATACACCACTGTTTTATAAAAATATGGAGAAAAGCATTGTTTTGAATAACAATAAAAATAATGTTTCTCGGGAGGCACTTGTGGCTCAGCAAGTAGGGCGCCGGCCCCATCTACTGAGGGTGGTGGGTTCAAACCTGGCCCCCAGCCAAACTGAAAAAAACAAAAAAGGCCAGGCATTGTGGTGGGCACCTGTAGTCCCAGCTACTTGGGAGGCAGAGGCAGGAGATTTGCTTGAGCCCAGGAATTAGAGGTTGCTGTGAGCTGTGATGCCACAACACTCTATCCAGGGTGATAGCTTGAGGCTCTGTCTCAAAAAAAAAAAAAAATAATAATAATGTTTCTCCCAAAAATTAACTGCTTTTTTCTTATGATGTCCGTCAATGACATACCCTATACTGTTTATTGCTTTTACTTTATAATGTCTATCAATCATGTAACCTATAATCCTTATTTCTTAGTGTTCTAGAAAGTTCAGACCAAATGTGGGGTCCACATCTACTCAGCATACAAGACATCAAGAAATGAACTTTGTGTACTATCCCTACTTAGATTTCAATAGGACTCAACATATTTCTTTCTAAGTACATTTTCCTTGTTCTTATATTTCCTTTCAATCCACTGCTTTTATCTTCTTGTACCATATATTTCTATACAGCACTTTTTTTTGGAACAACAGAGAAATCCAGGCAAAATATATTAAAAATTTATCTTTCCAAGAGACATAAATATGATTTCAATAGAGTGTTTGGGTATTTTTCTTCTTTAATCTACCTTGCTTCACCTACAGAGATATCTTCAAATGAATATGAAATAATCTTTCATTTTGGTTGGTAGAAAGGGAGGAGAAAATAGAAAATGATGGATTATAAAGATGAAGATGACTCTTAAAGCTAACAATTGAAGTAAATATCAAACCATATTTAATGTGTGAAAATATTATGTACTATCATAAAAATTCACTGTAAGGTAAGTGTCATGAGAGCGGGTACCTTATCTACATTGTTTATTGCCATATCCCCTGCATGTAGAATAGAGCCTGACACGCAGATACTGAAACAATACATTTGGAAAACATGAGTATAATATATTTTGAGTTAGGAAAACTTGGTTAATAGCAAAGAAACATTGGTAAATATTTGTTATATAAGCACAAGCATACACAATTTAGATTCAGTTTCAGCATTTATAAAATAAGGCTATTAGACTAAGATTCTATCCAATTCTAATGATCTTTGCTCTTCTTAAGTCTAGTGGAATGGTTAAACATGCAAATGTAAATATCTATTATAATTTGGGAATTCTGTTTTCAAAACAGGGCATCTAACTGCATCCTCATTGGCCCTTGAAGATAAGAGTACATCGAGGCCAAACACCACGACTCAACGTGAGTACAACAGGGCTCTTCTCCTGGGATTCAAAAGAGGCAGCACACACTAGTTTTACTACAACTTCTATAATGCTGAGGTTTGGGCAAAAGCTGTATTTTTCATTTGATGTTGTTATTTTGGTTTTAAGCTACTCTGTGGTGACGATATATTGATAAGACAATCAATAAAAATAAGAGTTGGTGATTTGTTATTATATGGTATCTTTCCTTTGTCAAGAGATTTTAAGGTAATATTAAAGTTAAAACTCACAGTACTCTCAGTGATCTGAGTTGACATGAACAGAAAAGGAAAACAAATCAATGACAAGTTGTCATTAAACATAAACTACAGAGCTTTTGCTTACTATGCCAGCTAATGTTCCTGCATAGGGAAGCACATCTTCAGTTTCAGATTTCCCCAGAGACACATAACTTAAAATTTTAGTGCATCAAAGCAAAGTTAAATTATAGCTTTCTAAAAAAGTTGGGTTCTAAAAATAATTTTGTCTTTCAGCAAGCAATTCCAGTGTGACTACTCAAACCTTCAACTACACCAGGACCTCCAGTGGGACAGATGCCAAGAAATGTTGAGTATAACCATGGGTCCCTGGGAGTCCTGTGGTCCCCATTTATTCATCTGACCCATACATTGAACAACAGTTATGTACTTTGTTCATAGTCATTCACAAATGCTCACAAAGTGTCTATCATCTTTAAAACATAGTTGTAGGTGCTAGAAATACATTTGTGAACAAAACAGATCTGCATTCCAAATTCTGGTAAAGGGGAGACAGACAGAGGTGATGAGTAATGTGGAGGAAACAAAGGGGCAGAGGGAGACAGAAAGTGGTGAGGGTTTCTCATTTTAGATGGGGTGATTTTGAAAGGTCTTACTGAGGAAGGTTACATTTGAGCAAAGATAAAACCAGTGAAGCTGAAAGAGCAAGTTGTGAGTATATCTGGGGAAAGAGCAAACTAGCCCAAATATGCATATCACTAATAAAAACACAGAGAGGGACCTCGAGGTGAAGTGCAGAAATGATTTTGCTATTACTTTTAATTTAATTAACGAACAGAGTCCGTGGGTGCTGTTTTAGCAGATATGGACAGGGTCTAACGAGGAAATATACTGCCTCTTAGTGGTAGAAGATAAAAATCATAGTGGTGGAAAGTGGCAAGGCTAGGGGAAAGAAGACAGAGGACGCTGGAGAGCACATGGGTGGAACTGAATTTAACTCCTAGGCTCTTTGCCACGGAAAGCAAACGTGGATGTCCTTTTGAGAAGCATTTCCAAAGAGGCACTTGTAAACCTTTATGTGTCTTGTATTTCTACTAGCTTAGTTAACTCACTACTGGGAACTTATCTTCAGGAATTAAAGAGCAAAAAGAACATGTATGATACTGTTCTTTGCAGCAGCATTATTTATTTTATCTCTTTGATGGACCTCAGGCTCACAGACTTGGATAATCACAATCTTTAATTCATGACACACTTTAATCAGTAGTCAGTACACAACTCAATGATTTAACACATTTCTTTTCATATATATATGTTACCAACATATTAACTCAAGTCCCAAGTAACTTAATAAGCAGCATTCAAGGGAGAGGCACAGAAACATCAACTAATAAATGGGCCTTAGGTTTCTGTCAAAGGCATAGCAAATGCTATGAAAAGAAGGGAATGTTCAGAAAATGGACCTGGAAATGGAGATTATTTATCAGGATAAAAGCTATTAAAATGTACCCCTGTTTTGCACATTACATAAAAATAAACTCTATCTAATGTAAGATCTTTATATCAAAAACATTAAAACCTGATAAAATAAATTTCTTCTTGCTTTAGAGTAGGAAAGGACTTCACAAAGAGACATATGTCACTAACCATAAAAATGATTGAAAAATTAGAATGGAATTAAGAAACCTGTGTTTGTCAAATGATATCCTAAAGAAAGTAAAACAAAAAACAAGCTGTAATCTTGAAGAAGATATTTGCCACCCATGTAAGTTTTTAAAGGATCAAGAATTATTCAGAGGGTGCCTAAAAACGGATACACATTTTAAGAAAGGAAAACACCATAAAATTGAAATACTCATGTCTCATTGGACTTCTGCAATTATAAGAGATACAAGATACAACATACAAGATAACAAATATTATTAGTATATATTGAGTATTGTGATTTTAATAGGTGTTTTCCTTTCTTAAAATGTGTATACATTTTGGGGGCACACTCTGTAGAATTGACAAGGGATAGAAATTTTATATCAAGAGTGTATAAAGAATATGTACAAATCAATAACCAAAAAGAAAATGAACAAAGAACGTACATCACAAAACATGAAACACAAATAGCTAGAAACGTCCAAGGAAATGCTCAGTGTCTCTAATAATCAGGAAATGGAAATGAAGACTGGGATTAGAAAATCATTTTACATGTAATCAGTTGGCAAAATTTAATAAGTGTGATACTGCAAAATGTGGATAAGGTTTATCCAATGTCCAATCAACATAATTTCGTATATGGTGCTTGTCAGAAAATAAATTAATACTATCATTTTCCACCATACTTTGACAAGCTGAGCATCTGTATACCTGCAAACCAACAATTCTATTCCCAGATAAATAATCTCTACAAAATTAGTATATGTACATAAATATTGAGGGGAAATAACTGTTTATATAGCAAAAATATTAAATAATCTAAATGGTCATAGTTAGGAAGATAAATTGTAGTATGTTCATATAATATAATGCCATAGAGCAATGAAAAATGAGGGAATGGTCGCCATGTACAACAGCATGAATGAATCATAACATTGCATTGAGCCAGAAAGTAAATATCAAGTGACAACTTATGGTATGATAGTTTTTAATCAAACTTAAAAACAGGTATAATCAAACACCATATGAGTTAGTGTAATATGTATGTGCTAGAGATTTTTAAACTTTGTAAGTAAATAATAAACACTATATTCAGGACAGTATTTGCTTTTAATGGAGATACAAAGGATGGGACACAGAGAAAGCATTTATATAGTTATTAATAATAACCTAAAAAAAAAAAGAAAGGACTCCCTGACATTCTCTGCATCAGCATGAAGCACAGAGTACACCAGAAACAGGGAAAGTGAAAGGATATTGCTCAAAAGTCTTGCTTTATAACTTACACAAACACACTCTTGTTCTTTTTAATAGATTTAATAATGAAATTAACTATTGTAATTCTTCACATTTTCTGTCCTTCATTTGAAAACTTCATTTATCCTCAGACATCTCTTTACCATTCTTACCCTAAAAGTAGCCTTAGAAATTGTGAAATCTACAAGTCTATAGCCCAGCACATGATTTTGCCCTGGTAGTGTAGACCCCTCCTACTTAATTATGCAGGAATATGAGCTTGTAAACAAGTCAGCATTTTTCAATCCGTAGCTTAGAGAAAAAAATCCCTGCCATGAGTTGCCCTATTTATAATCTTTCACAAAAACACATTAGGGTCCAACAGTTAATATTGATTGCTCACTCCCAAACCATTTTTGAAACATGTTTCTGCTCGTTGGATTGGACTGTAATGTGACATTCAATATTGGATGATGCATTTGGCAGGATTCATGCCAGACATTGGTTATAGGATTTTTTTCTCTCTCAGTATGTTTATTTCAATAGATTAATGAAATGTTCAGAGGCAGAGAAAGAACAGATAGATTTTTGGTGAAATAAACCCATTATCAGTGTTTCTAGTACCCTTCCTGTTTGCGAACATGTTCCATGGGCTATTTGCTTTATGCATGCATTTTATGTAGCTCATATATATTTCATATGTCACTACAATGTATTTGAGTACACTGTATTTACCTACATTTATAAGAAGATGCTTTAATATATTCTTTTATTGTCATTTTATCAACTTGAAAAGGTGTAGGCTGGAATTCAAGAATATTGGAATCTAATTTTCGTTCAGCTTCCAGGTTTCCTACCATCTGGAACAGAAATGCACATTTTACTTTATCCCCCTATGAAAAGGGGCTACTCAATCTGACCATCTAAATACTCAGCATGTATAAGGTTAATGATATCCTGGAACACATTTTCATCCTGACACTCAGGTGATCAGTCCATGGAGCAGAAAATTGACTTTTAATTACTTTTTACTTTCTGGTTTCTCTTGCCATACATCTGGTCCAATGGAGCTTAAAAGCACACTGAAACCAGTCATTCTGTCTAAGTTAGACAAGCAGAAAAATGATGCAAGTCTCCATGGGCCTCTATGCCTCCAACTCAGCCAATTACCAAAATCAACAAGCCCAAGCTCACCAAGAGCACGCATATACACACACCTGGGTCTCAGAGTTCCCCTTACTGACCTCACAAACAGACTTTGTTCTGTTCTTTGTTCATGCATTCCTATCCTTCCTAAATTTTTCTTTTTGGCATTTATCAATTTTTTATTTCAGATTAATATGAGGGTACTAATATTTAGGTTGCATCATTTTCATTTCTAAGGTACAGTTCAAGTTGTAGTTGAGCTTTCACCCAGGGGGCTTGCTGAACACCCTCACATTGTGAATTAGGTGAGATCCCGCCAATTGCCCTCTCTCCTCCTCCTCTCTTCTTCTCTGCCTCCTCTCCCCTCCTCTTTAGTAAACTATGCTTGTGTTTTTCTTTCCTGTGGGTGTGTAGTTGTTTATATGTTGGTTTCATATTAATATTGAGTACATTGGATACTGTTTTTCCCTTCTTAAATCTTATAAGTACTTTTCTTATCCCTTTTCCCCTGGTCCTCACTAGTTCTCAAACTCTTGATAGATGTGCCTAATAATTTCATAGAAACCCCTTGTATTTTTCAGAGAGAGAGACTGAGAGGCTAGAGTTGAAGGACTGAGAGTCAGTGGCAGGAACACAGCAATGCCAGGACCTGCAGTAATGTGGGCCCCGCTTCTAGTTTAGGCTGCATGGTACTCCCTGCGGTCCCTCTAGCTCCGCTTGGCGGGGATAACGATTCTCTAAACTCACCATTCTTGTCCACAAGTTATAAAATCTCAAATGTATTGGCTCACATTTCGTTCTATTTCCTTCCTCTTTAAAACGCTGTTCTCCCATTCTGTTGCCTAGATCTTATAAGGAAGCTTCAAATTAAAATGTATTCATTTGATCTTAAAATTCTGTCTTCTGTTAAAATACAGGCATACCTCAAAGATATTGCAGGTTTGATTTCAGACCACCCCAAATAAAGCAATTATCTCAATAAAGTGAGTCACATGAATTTGTTGTCTTCCCAGTGCACATAAAAGTTATGTTTACACTACACTGTAATTTATTAAGTGTGTAACAGCGTTGTGTCTAAAGAAAATACACAACTACATTAAAAATGTTTTATTCCTAAAAAATGCTAATGATCATCTGACCTTTCATTGAGTCATTATCTTTTTACTGCTGGGTGGTCTCACTTCAATGCTGATGGCAACCAGCTCATAAAGGTGATCGTTGCTGAAGGCTGAGGGGGCTGTGGCAATTTTATTATTTGTATTAATTTATTTGGTACAATTCTGATTTTGTTACATGTATACATTGCATAGTGGACCTTAAGATACCCATCACCCAGACACAATTATAAGAGGGACTTTACCTAACAAATGCAATCAGTGTAACCTGGTTCTTTGTACCCACAATGAATCCCCAACAATAAAAAAAAAAAAAGATACCCATCACCCGAATAATATACAGTGTACCCATTAAGTAATTTCTCATTATCCACCCCTCCCACCTTCTTTCCCTTCTGGACCTCCACTGTCTATCATTCCACCCTCTACATCTATATGTACACATTTTCTTTCACGCTCACTTAGGAGTGAGAACATGTAATATTTGACTTTCTGTGTCTGGCTTATTTCATTTTAAGATAATGACTGCCCAGTTCTATCTATGCCACTGTAAAAGATATAATTTCATTCCTTTTATGATTGTACAGCATTCAATTCTGTATATATGCTACATTTTCTTTATCCAATAATCCACTGATGGACAATAGGGTTGATTCCATATCTTTCCCATTGTTAGCAGTGCAGAAGAAACAGATGAATACAAGTGTCTTTTTGATATTTTGATTTCTTCTCCATTGGGTAGATACTCAGTAGTAGAATTGCCAGATCAAATGGTAGTTCTGTTCTTAGTTCCTTGAGAAATCACCAAACTGTTTTTCATAGACAGTAAACTAATTTACATTCCCAACAGTGTTTAAGAGTTTTTCCTTTTCTCTGCATCTTATCCAATATCTGTTAATTTTTTGTCTTTTTTATAACTGTTCTGATTAGGGTAAGATGATATATCATTTTGGTTTTAATTTCCATTTCTGATAATTAGTGATATTAAGCATTTTTTTCATATACCTGTTGGCAATCTGTATGCCTTCTTCTAAAAAATGACCTTTGCCTACCTTTTAATGGGATTATTTGGGGATATTTTGTTGTTGATTGCCTTATATGTTGCAGATATTAATCCCTTATCAGATGAATAGTTTGTATTTTCTCCCATCTGAAGATTGTCTATTCACTGTGTTGATTATTTGTTTTAGTGTGTGGCAGTATTTTAGTTTAATTAACTCCCATGTGTCTATTTTTGTTTTAGCCTGTGCTTTTGATGTCTTAGTTATGAATTCCTTTCTAGTACAATGTGAAGAGTTTCTCCTAGGTTTTCTTGTAGTCTTTTTATAGTTTTGAGTCTTAAATTTAAGTCTTTTTTTATCCATCTTGAGTTGGTTTGAGTATATTGTAACAGATAAGGGTCCAATTTCCTTCTTTTGCATATGGCAATCAAATTTTTCCCAGAAGCAATTTTTGCAAATGCTTTTCTTTCCCCCAGCATATGTTTTTGTTGTCTTTGTCAAAGATCAGTTGGCTGTAAATATGTGGCTTTGTTTCTAGGTTCTCTATTCTTTTCCATTGATCTGTGTATCTGTTTTTATGCCAGCACTATCCTGTTTGGGTTACTATAATCTTGCAATATAATTTCGGGTCAGATAATGTGATGCCTCCAGTTTTGTTCTTTTAGCATAAGATTGCTTTGGCTATTCAATCTCTTTTTTGGTTACAAATGAATTATAGAATTTTTTCTGATCTGTGAAATGTAGCATTAGTATTTTGATGTGAATTGCATTGAATCTGTACATCATTTTTGGATAATTTTTAAAAATAAGACAACAATGAAGTTTGCCTCGTGAATTGACTTCTTTTCACGAAAAATTTTTCCGTGCTATGCCATGATTTTTGATACCATTTTACCCACAGTAAAACTTCTTTCAAAATTGGAGTCAATCCTCTCTAACCTTACTGCTGTTTTACCAACTAGTTTATGTAATATTCTGTTTTTGTTGTCACAGCATTTTCAGTAGAAGTAGATCCCATCTCAAGAAACAACCTTCTTTCATCCTTCATAAGAAGCAACTTCTCGTCCATCCAAGTTTTATCATGAGATTGCAGCAACTGGCTCGGCGCCTGTGGCTCAACGGGCTAAGGCACCAGCCACGTACACCTGAGCTGGCGGGTTCGAATCCAGCCTGGGCCTGCCAAACAACAATAATGGCTACAACCAAAAAATGACCGGGCGTTGTGGCGGGCGCCTGTAGTCCCAGCTGCTTGGGAGGCGGAGGCAGGAGACTCGCTTGAGCCCATGAATTGGAGGTTGCTGTGAGCTGTGATGCCACGGCACTCTCTCCAGGGTGACAGCTTGAGGCTCTGTCTCAAAAAAAAAAAAAAAAAAAAAAAATTGGGGAAGAGCCGCTGATGTTTTTTAACTTTAAATATCTATATATGTGGGTATTCGTAATGTGTAGAGAAAGGTCTAAAAGATCAGGATCAAGAGAGTGGCTGGCTCGGTGCCCGTAGCACAGTGGTTACGGCCACATACACTGAGGCCTGGGGGTTCAAATCCAGCCCAGGCCAGCTAAACAACAATGACAACTGCAACAAAAAACAGCCGGGCATTACAGGGGGTACCTGTAGTCCCAGCTACTCGGGAGGCTGAGGCAAGAGAATCGCCTAAGCACAGGAGCTGGAGGTTGCTGTGAGCTGTGACGCCACAGTACTCTACCAAGGACAACATAGGGGTGAGACTCTGTCTCAAAAAAAAAAAGAAAGAAAAAAAAAATAGCCGGGCATTGTGGCAGGTCCCTGTAGTCCCAGCTACTTGGGAAGCTGAGACAAGAGATCCACTTAGGGCGGCACCTGTGGCTCAGTTGGTAGGGTGCTGGCCCCATATACCGAGGGTGGCAGGTTCAAACCTGGCCCCAGCAAAACTGCAACAAAAAATAGCCGGGCGTTGTGACAGGCGCCTGTAGTCCCCTCTACTTGGGAGGCTGAGGCAAGAGAAATACCTAAGCCCAGGGGTTTGAGGTTGCTATGAGCTGTGATGGCACGGCACTCTACCAAGGGCAACATAGTGAGACTCTGTCTCAAAAAAAAGAGAGATAGAGTGGTGATGAAGGCTGTCTCAGTTGGTGGGTATGGTGGCTCAGGCCTATAATCCTAGCACTCCCGGAGATGAAGGCAAGAAGATCACTTGAGCTTAGAAGTTCTAAACCAGCCTGAGCCAGAGCAAAACCCGATCTCTAAAAACTAACTAGGGGCTCAGCACTTGTGGCTCAACGGGCTAAGGCACCAGCCATGTACACCTGAGCTGGTGGGTTCGAATCCAGCCCGGGGCCGACAAACAACAATGACAGCTGCAACCAAAAAATGGCTGGGCGTTGTGGCGGGCGCCTGTAGTCCCAGCTACTTGGGAGGCGGAGGCAAGAGACTTGCTTGAGCCCAGGAATTGGAGGTTGCTGTGAGCTGTGATGCCACAGCACTCTATTCAGGGTGACAGCTTGAGGCTCTGTCTCAAAATAAATAAGTAAATAATAA
>CAUYRH010132323.1:0-16272 GCA_963574655.1 Perodicticus potto
CAAACTAATTCATCCGTTTTGGAAAGACGTTTGGAGAATACTCAGAGATCTAAAAATAGACTTGCCATTTGACCCTATAATTCCTCTACTTGGTATATACCCAGATGACCAAAAAACACATTACAACAAAGATATCTGTACAGATTGTTTATTGCAGCCCAATTCATAATTGCTAAGTCATGGAAGAAGCCCAAGAGCCCATCGACACATGAATGGATTAATAAACTGTGGTACATGTATACCATGGGATATTATGCAGCCTTAAAGAAAGATAGAGCTACTATTTTCAATGACACTTCTGCTAATTATATTTGTACAAATGGAAGAGGGCATCTTCAGTTTCATAACACGCTGAAGTTGAACAATGAGGTATTTAACATGAATTTGTCATATCATTCTAAACTGTATTGTGTATTGCAGGGACAGGTGTTAGTACAAATTTTATCTCTGTGAGAACATATAGTTAAATTTTATGAATAACAAAACCAAAATGTGAATTATTGAAAGAAGATTTCCGTAGGAATACAGCAATTCTGTGCAATATCATGTCAAATCAAAATGACTTGAATATTTCTTTGCAAGGTAAAATTAAATTATCTATATATGCTATGTGGCAAAAATATCCAAGCATTTTGATAAAAACTATCCTTTTTCAAAATGCTTCTTCTTCAAAAGGACATTTCAGATGAACATTTTCCCAGTTAGCAGAAGTCATTGATGAGCAGGATGATATATGCAAATCATTTGAAGAATACACAGCTGTTACAGACCTATTAATTGGAGAATACAATAAAAGGTTCACTGACTTTGAGAATCATGACCTCATGCTCAAATTATCATTTCAGCCTAACCTAGATGATATCACTAAGGCATCTAAAGAAGTATGGTTGGGGGGGAGCAAGATGGCAGACCAGAAGGATCATTCACCTGAGCTCTCCTAGAAAGACTGGGGAAAACGAGAGCATCCAGGCACACCAGACACAAGGATCCTACCCAGAGGCATAGCTCAAGGATCACAGCTAGGGGGTGGTGATCTGGATAAAGTGTATGGTCTGGAGCAGTAGAAATCTGATGAGTTAGGCAAGTCATTGCAACCAGTTGGGATCAGATGGCCACCCACAGAAGTCCAGGACAAGAGGAAGTATTTCCAGAGTTTTCAGTTGTTGGAGGAAACTGCACACTGAGTGGAAAGCTTGGAAGTGTAGGCAGACTCGACCAATATACAGAAACCAGGTTTGAATGCCAATTGGAGTGGATTTGCCATAAGTTTTGTGACTGGCAAGGCAGTCATACTAAGAAGGTCTTGGTGCCAGGGAGCTGTCATTGTGAGAAAGTTGTGAGAAGGTCATAGCTGGGGCCTAAAGCACTGGCTTTCTTAATTCTGCCAGCATCAAAACTCCACCCTTGGGACAAGCTGAGAGACTCCTCCGCCCCAGGAGAACTCAAGTCAGGGGGCACTATGAGACTTGCCCCTGAAGGATTCTGGTGAGCTTTAAAGATCCCAACCTAGCAGGGTCTGAAGGCTAAGGAAAAAAATCAGGCAATCACCAAAGGCAACTAGGTTTAGAATAAGAACCATAGAGTATGATGGCTGTGCTCTCTGTCTTCTAAAAAGCCACAGTGCCACCTGGTGACCTGGCAACATATTACAACATACTGTCATAGAGAGCAAGTACTTCTGTTTGAAACAAAGGAGGCAGTGAGTAGGAAAAAGGACAAGGAGGCGAACAAGAAGAAAGAATGCATGAGAAGGCACCAACATGAAAAATCAAAACAGAAGAACTACCCCAAGGGACCATGAGGCAGCTACTGAAGGAGACTCGACATATAAAGAATTAATGGACTTGAAAGAAAGGGAATTTGAAATATAGATGATAAAGACAATAAAAGGAATGGATGAGGAAATGGAAAGACATAACCAAAAGTCAGATGAAAGATATGTAGAATATAAAAATGATATGGTGGAGCTAAGAAAATGAAGGAGACAATCAGGGAATGTAAAGATACAGTAGAAAGAATCAAAAATAGGTTATACCATGGAGAAGAAAGAACTCAGAGCCAAAGAATAAGCTTTCGAGTTAACCCAGGTAGTTAAAGAGGCAGAAAATAAGAAAGAGAAAGCAGAATAGATCCTTAGAGAACTATAGGACTCCATGTAGCATTCAAACATACAAATAATAGGGATTCCTGCAGGGGAAGTAGATTGTCCCAAAACAATGGAAGCCCTACTGGAGGCTATCATAAATGAAATCATCCCAAGTTTTACCAAAGACCCTGAAACACTGCTTTTGGATGGATATTGAATCCCTCGACATCTCAACTCAAACAGAGCCTCTACAAGACAGATTGTAATAAACCTGACCAAAGTTAAGATGAAAGAAAAATTTCTACAAGCAGCCAGGAGTAGAAGTCAACTGACCTACAGAGGCAGAGTCATTAGGATGACAATAGACTTTTCAACGTAAACCTTCCAAGCCAGAAGAGCATGGTCATCCACCTTCAACATTCTTAAATGAAACAATTTTCAGCACAGAATTCGTATCCTGCTAAACTAAGCTACAAAATTGATGGAGAAAGCAAATCTTTTGCAGATATACAAGCACTGAGGAAATTTGCCACAACAAGAAAAGTTCTATAGGAAATACTTAGACCTATTCTCAACATTGACCACTACAATGGACCACCAGCAAAGCAAACACCCAGAAGCTAAAGGTCAAAAGTTAGCTTCCACAAAGGTACAAAGGATAAAACTACACACTGGACTTCTACAAAATAAGATGAATAGAACTCGACCACACTTATCAATTCTCTCAATAAATATCAATGGACTGAATTCACCACTGACAAGGCACAGACTGCCTGATTGGATAAAAAAAGCACACACCATCCATATGCTATCTCCAGGAGACACACCTAAACTTGAAAAGACTCAGGGTTAAAGGACAGAAAACAGTATTTTTTCCATTCTTGAAATACTTTACTAAGTAGTATATGTTCCAGCTCCATCCATGTAAACGTAAAAGCTCCTAATTCTATATAAAATCAGCACATTGTGCCCCATACATGCAATAATGTATACATGATCTACACATTTATGAGTTAATTTAAAAAATAAGGAAAAAAAGAAAGTACTATGTCAAGCAGATGGAAATCAGAAGAAAAGAGAGATTGCAAACTTATTTTCAGATACAAGTGGATTTAAAGCAACTAAAGTTAAGAAAGACAAAGATGAGGCCAGGCAAAGTGGCTCACCCTTGTAACCCCAGCTCTTTGGTAAGCTGAGGTCAGCAGATCAGCTGAACTCACAAGTTTGAGATCAGCCTGAACTAGAGTGAGACTCCTCTAAAAATGGCTGGGCATTGTAGCAGGTGCCTATAATCCCAGCTACTTCAGAGGCTGAGGCAAAAGAATCGCTTGAGTCCAAGAGTTTGAGGTTGCTGTGAGCTATGACACCATGACCATCTACCCAGAGTGACAAAGTGAGACTCTGTCTCAATAAAAGGAAGGAAGGAAGGAAGGAAGGAAGGAAGGAAGGAAGGAAGGAAGGAAGGAAGGAAGGAAGGAAGGAAGAAAGAAAAAGATGGACACTTTATACTGGTCAAGGGAACAATACAACAAGAAATTTCAATTTAAAATATTTATGGACCCAACTTAAATGTTCCCAGATTTATGAAACTGATTTTGAAGGGTCTCAGCAATATGATATCCCATAACACCATAATAGTCGGGGACTTCAACACCCGCTGACAGAACTGGACAGATCCTCTAAACAAAGATACAAGGAACTGAAATGTGACCCTTGTACAAATGGGATTAAAAGACATATACAGAAAACACCATCTCAAAAATAAGGAATATACATTTTACTCATCAGCCATGGTACATACTCCAAAATCAACCACATCCTAGGATACAAATTAAACCTCAGCAAAATTAAAAGAATAGAAATTGTACTTTGTATCTTCTCAGACCACAAGGCAATAAAGGTGGAACTCAACTCCAACAAAAACATTTAACCTTGGGTGGCTCCTGTGGCTCATTGAGTAGGGCACCCGTCCCATATACTGAAGGTGGCAGGTTCAAACCTGGCCTCAGCTGAACTGCAAAAACAGAAAAATAGCCAGGCATTGTGGCAGGTGCCTGTAGTCCCAGCTACTTGGGAGGTTGAGGCAAGAAAATCGCCTAAGCCCAGGAGTTGGAGGTTGCTGTGAGCTGTGTGACAGCATGGCACTCTACCGAGGGCAATAAAGTTAGACTCTGTCTCTACAAAAAAAAAAAAAAAAATTTAACCTCACACAAAGATTTGGAAATTAAAATACCTTATGCTGAATAAGAGTTAGGATCACAAAGACATAAAAGAGGAAATCATTAAATTCCTCAAATGTGACAATGATGAAGACACAAGTTACCAAAACCTGTGGGATACAGCAAAAACAGTTTTAAGAAGGAAATTTATCGCATTAGAGGCCTGCATCCAAAAAACAGACAGAGAGAGGGCATCAACAAACTCATGAACCATCTCATGGAATAGAAAAAAGAAGAACATTCTTATCCCAAATCCAGCAGAAGAAAAGAAATATTAAATCAGAGATTAATTAAATTGAAAACAGAAGAATCATTCAGTAAATTAACAAAACAAAACATTGGTTTTTCAAAAAAATAAATAAAATTGATAAACCTTTAGCCAGGTTAGCTAGAAACAGAAAAGTAAAATCTCTAATAAACTCAATCAGAAACAATAAAGGAGAAATAACAACAGATGCCACAGAGATACAAGAGATCATCTCTGAGTACAAGAAGAAACTCTATACCCAGAAATTTGACAAAGTGGAGAAATGGATCAATACCTGGATAATCACACCCTCTGCCTAGACTTAATCAAGAAGAAATAGATCTCTTGAACAGACTGATTTCAAGAACTGAGATAGAAGAAACAATAAAAAATCTCCCAATAAAAAAAGCCCTGGTCCAGATGGCTTCACACCAGATTTCTATCAAACCTTCAAAGAAGAGCTTATGCCCATACTGCAGAAATTATTCAAAAAAAAAAAAAAATGAGAAGGAAGGAATCTTCCCCAACCCGTTCTATGAAGCAAACATCACCCTGATACCAAAACCAGGAAAAGACACAACTAAAAAGGAGAATTTCAGACCAATTTCACTAATGAATATAGATGCAAAATTCTCAATAAAATCCTAGCCAATCAATTACAGCTACACAGTAAAAAAATCATTCATCATGGTCAAGCAGGGATGCAAGGCTAGTTAACAAATCCATAAACATAAATCACTATTTCAACAGAAGCAAAACCAAAGATCATATTATATTCTCGATAGATGCAGAAAAAGCATTTGATAAAATTCGGCATCCTTTTCTAATTAGAACACTTAAGAATTCTGGCATAGGTGGCATGTTTCTTAATCTGATCAAAGCCATATATGACAAAAGCCATCTACAACAAAACCACAGCTAATACTATACTGAACTAAAACTGAAAGCTTTTCCACTTAGAACTGGAAAAAACAAGGTTGTCCCCTATTGCCACTACTATCCAACATAGTGCTGAAAGTTCTAGCCACTACAATCAGGCAAGAGAAGGAAATAAAGGGCATCCAAGTGGAGGAAGAGGAGGTAAAACTCTTGTTCTTGGCTGATGATATGATCTTTTACTTAGAGAACCCCAAAGACTCAAGCATAAGACTCCTGGAAGTGATTTTAAAAAACATAGCAATTTGCAATCACTGTAACCTGGTTCTTTTTAGCCTCAATGAATCCCCAATAATAAAAAAAATACAGCAATGTCTCAGGATATAAAATCAGTGTCCACACATCAGTAGCCTTCGTATATGCTAGTAACAGCCCAGATGAAAAGCTAATCAAGGACACAATTCCCTTCACAGTAGCAGAAAATAAATAGCAGAAAAATTAACAAATGGAAGAACATACCATACTCACAGCTGGAAAGAATCAACATTGTTAAAATGTCTATACTACCCAAAGCAATCCACAGACTCAATGCAATCCTCATTAAAATACCAACATCATACTTTCAAGATTTGGAAAAAATAATTCTTCATTTTGTATGGAACTAGAAGAAACCATGTATAGCAAAGACAATTCTTAGTAATGAAAAACAAAGCCAACTAGACTTTCAGCTATACCACAAGGCCATAGTGATCAATACAGCAGGGTATTGGCACAAAAATAGAGACATTGACATTTGGAACCAAATAGAAAATCATAAGATGAAACTAACATCTTACATCCACCTAATCTTTGATAAACCAAGCAAGAACATACACTGGAGAAAAGAACCCCTACTCAATAAATGGTGCTGCAAGAATTGGATAACCACATGTAAAAGACTGAAACTGGACCTGCACCTCTCACCACTTAGAAAAATTGATTCCAGATGGATAAAATATTTCAGTATCCAATGTACTCAGTACTATTATGAAACCAATATATAATCACCCACACTTTCATATGAATGACAAAACACAACTATAGCCCAGAATGAAGGAGGGAACAGGAGGACAAGTGGAGGGGAAAAGGGAGGCCAGGTGGAGGAAGGGTAATTAGTGGGCCTCACCTATTGTGCATAATGTAAGGGTACATGTCAAATCTATTAAGAGTAGAGTACAAATGTCTTAACCCAACAATTAAATATGTGAGATGAAGGCTATGTTAACTAGTTTGATGTAAGCATTCCAAATTGTACATAAAATCAGCACACTGTACCCACAAATACATTAACGTACACAGTTGGTTTAATAAAATATAAATAAATAAAATAAAATAAAATAAAATAAAGAGACTCATGGCTGCATTTGGAAAAAAGTCTAAGGCATAAAACCATAAAAGTTCTCAAAGAACGTGTGGGGTAAACATTTGAAGGTATCAGCCTGAGAAAAGATTTTATTTAGAAGACTGTGTGTCAATTACAACAACAAAAATAAACAAATAGTTCTTTATTAAACTGAAAAGCTTCTTTATAGCTAAGGAAACAACAAACAAAGCAAACAGACAACCTTCAGAATGGGAAAAGATACTGCCATATTATGAATTGGGCAAAATCTTGATAACTAGGATCTGTAGAGAACTCAAATTAATCAACAAAAAGAGACCCATTTATTCCATATATAACTGGGACGGAGACATGAATAGAACCCTCTCTAAAGACGACAGAACAATGGCTAACAAATATATGAAAAAACTCTCATTATCCCTAATCATCAGAGAAATTCAAATCAAAACTACCCTGAGATATCATCTGACCCCAGTGAGAATGACCCACATCGCAAAGTCTCAAAGCTGCAGATGCTGGCATGGATATGGACAGAAGGAAATACTTTTACACTGCTGGTGGGACTGTAAACTAATACAACCTTTTTGGGAGGAAGTTTGGAGAATCCTCAAAGGACTGAACTTAGACCTCCCATTTAATACTGCAATCCCATTGCTAGGATTTACCCAGAAGGAAAAAAAAAATCCTTTTATCACAAGGGTATTTGTTCTAGACTGTTTATTGTAGCTTAATTTACAATAGGCAAAATGTAGAAACCGCGTAAATACCTACCAACCCAGGAATAGATTAACAAGCTGTAGTGTATGTATACCATGGAATACTATTCAGCCACTAAAAAAGATGGAGACTTTACATATTTTGTATTGACCTGGATGAAGGTGGAACACATTCTTCCTAGTAAAGCATCACAAGAATAGAAAAGCGAGAATCCAAAGTACTCTATTCTAATATGAAGGCAGTAGATGAGCAAATGCAAGGGAGGGTAAGGGAATGAGCAAGTGGGGAGGGAGAAGAGGGTGGGGGATGGGGGTCACGGTCCCACCTCTTGGGGGTGGGACACAATTATAAGTGGGACTTTAACAAATGCAATCAGTGTAACCTAATTCTTTGTACCTCAATCAAATAATAAAATAATAAAAAGTAATAATAAAAGACCTTCTAGTCTCTTTGTCATTCACAAAGATGTACAAAATAATAATAATAATTAAAAAAAAAATACAATGCTTCCTCCTCTCGGCTACCACCTCTGCCACCAGCCAGCAGGGCGAGCTGAAGCCTGCCTACCTCAGGTCCTCAATGGCAACTGGAGAATGAGCTCAATCTAAACCTGAGGATATCCAGACAGCACATGTATTTCTCCCTCAGCCACCGCACCTTCGTTGCTGCTGTTCTGCAGCTCTGGGAACCCTATAGGGCAAGATCTGGTTCCCTCTGGCAGACCACAGAGTTGGGGAGGTGACCCCAAAAGTAGACCCCAGCAGGATCGCTCTATTAATGTTGATGTTGGGTGGGAGTTGTCTCCACTTGGGTTCACACACCTCAGTAGTTCCCGAGTCTCCACCCGTTGCACAATGACCCAAGCCTCCACCTGCTGCTAATTTACACTTTCTCAGAGCCAGGCCAGACACTTTCTCTCCTGTGTCTTTCTGTACTGTTACTGGATTCACAGATATAGCATAGCCGCACTGCATCGTCTATGCAGTGCCTAGTCCTAGCCAAGAAAGGCAGACGTTCTGGTCTGTGTAGGGGTTGGACTTCTAGACCACCAGGCCAGGGGGAAGGGTAGACTAGATGTTCAAGGAGGCAGGGAAAATATTTGTTCAAACTTCTTGCCAGACAAGGGAATTCCTAGGCTCACAGTAGGGACTCTCTGGGGAAGGAGTTCCAGCTTCTAGCAAGTTGCTCCGGTGGGGTGAGAGAAGAGAACCTCAGTTCACCACTCACTAGTAGAGATCCCACAGCAAGCAAGCAACTCTTTTGGGGGAGGGGATGGATGCACATCCTCTTTGGGATAAGTTCTGAACCTGAAATTTGTTTACTTGGAGTCGCAGCTTGCCTAGTCAGGGAAGATGCACAATTATCTATCTCTTCTCTCAGCTTGGCTCCCACCCTTTGGCTTTGTTGGGTTCTTTCTGGCCAAACACTTCTCCACTGCTAGTGGGAATGCAAACTAATACATTCCTTTTGGAAAAAAATTGGAAGAACACTCAGGGATCTAAAAATTGACCTGCCATTGGATCCTGCAATTCCTCTACTAGGAGTATATCCAAAAGACCAAAAATCACTTTGCAAAAAATACATTTGCACCAGATTATTTATTGCAGCTCAATTCATAATAGCCAAGTCATGGAAGAAGCCCAAATGTCCATCAATCCATGAATGGATTAATAAATTGTGGTATATGTATACCATGGAATGGAACATTATGCAGCTTTTTTTTTTATTAAATCATAACTGCGTACATTAGTGCAATCAAGGGGTACAATGTGCTGGTTTCATATACAATCCGAAATGTTTTCATCAAACTACTATGCAGGTTTTAAAAAAGATGGAGCCTTTACCTATTTTATGTTTACATGGAGGGACCTAGAACATGTTCTCCTGAGTAAAGTATCGCAAGAATGGAGTAAAAAGTATACAATGTACTTAGTACTTCTATGAAACCTACTTATATTTACTCATACTTTCTTATGAAAGATAGAACACAACTATAGCCCAGGAGGAAGGAGAGAAATGAAGTGAGAAGGGAGGGGCGGGGGCAGGTTTGACGGAGGGAGGGTAAAGGAGGAACCACACCATGGAGCACATTGCAAGGGTACAAGTCAAATCTGTCAAGTGTAGAACATAAATGTCTTAACGCAATAATCAAGTAAATGAGGCGAAAGCTATGTTGATTTGTTTGATGTAACCACGTCAGATTGTATAAAAAAAATCAACACATTGTAACCCACATATGCATAAATGTATTCATGATCTATGTGTATTTGACTTAATAAAATAAAAATAAATTTGAGAAAAAAATTAATTTAAAAAAATAAAGAAGTACAGATGGAATTGATTAAGCTCTCAGTGGATGACATTCTAAAGTTATGAATGCTAAGAAAGATCCCAGTCAAATATGGAAAAATGCAGAATACCCACACCTTCAGAAACATGCCTGAAAAATGCATTTTTGCTTTTCAACCACTTATTGCTATAAATTTACATTCTCCTACCTAACCCAAATCAAGAGGCCTGGAAGGTTACAAATGACTGATACCCACCTAGAGGATTAACCAAAACTACTGACCTCCATTCTACAACCAAACATCCAAATGCTCCCCAACCAAAAGCAGAAAAAGCAGAGTCATTAAAAGGTTTGCTAACTTTAAAATTAGCAAATAGTTTTCACGTTTTGAAATTGTTAAGTACATAGTAGTTAGATTTTTACAAAATAACACACATTGTTCATTATATCTAACTGAAATTTCTTAAATGCAGCTTTATTTGATTGCAGCTAAATTAAAGTGGCCTTCCAACATGAGAAGTTTTTACACCCTTATTTTATAGGAACCTAGGTTTAATCAGAAAAAACATTGCATTGACTAAGATTAAAATGCTACAGCGGATGTTTTTATCTATCTTTGTGATATCTAAAAAAATGACTTGAAATGTCCAGAAACCACTTTTCCAGAATCTCCAGGTTTCTAATAAATACTAAGAAAACACACTTTGGCAATAAAAAATAAGTACCTGAGAACCCACAGAAATGCCATTGCTTAGACAAAAGTAATATACTCTAATTGTCTGATGATGTGACTAATGAGCTAACCATTTTTCAAAAGAGTTCACAGTATAGAAAATCTATAGAAGGAAAAAAATGACAAAGGGAAAAGAGAAGAGCATGGAAGCACTGGCGATTGGAGACAGTAGAGGGGGCAAATCTAGAGAGAGGTAAAGAATTATTATGGATAAAAGAGAGTTGAGGGAAAAACATAGAACTAAAGTTAGCTTCTAGTAGCAAAACATTTAGAAGTAGATATTACTTAAATGTTTTACTTATGTTAAGTGATTTAACTCTTGTGACACTGGGATACCTCCCTTTTACATATAATAAAACCAAAGCACATAGAGTTGAAGTAACTTGCCTAAGGCAACTCAATTAGGAATTAACAGACTTGGGATTGCAGTGCTAGAAGTCTCACTCTAGAGTCCATTATGCATTACAGGTCCCTAAACCAGCCTCCAACACATTTTTTCAAATTGTAATAAAAAAAATCAAATTTACCATTTTAACCATTTTTAAGTGTACAGTTCCGTGGCATCGTGTACAATAAAATTGCTGTCCAACTCTATTGCCATTCTCCAGCCAAAGAATTCAGTTCATCTTGCAAGATTGAAACTCCATACTCATTAAACAATATTTCCCAATAACTTACAACTTCTATCCCCTGATAATCATTATACTTTGGTCTCTATGAATTTTAATATTCCAAGTAGCTTGTATAAAGGGGAATCATGCAATATTTGTCATTAACAGCTGGTTTAGTTCACTCAGCATAATGTCCTCAGGATTCAGCCATGTTGTAGCAGGCATCATAATTGCCTCCACAAAAAAAGGGAAACAAGTCAAGTGGCCATCAATATGTGAATGGATTAATAAAATGTGCTGTATGTATACACCATGGAGTACTATTTAGCCCTAAAAAAGTGTTCTAGTATCTTTTGTACCAACCAGGGTGGAACTAGAGACCATTCTTACAAGTGAAGTATGACGTAGAAGATCACAAGAATGGGGTGGCACCTGTTGTTCAAAGGAGTAGGGTGCTGGCCCTATCTACCAGAGGTGGTGGGTTCGAACCTGGCCCCAGCCAAAACTACAAAAGAAAAAAAATCACAAGAATGGAAAAACAAACAACACCTGTACTGAATAATAAATTGGAACTAATTGAGCAACACTGATGTGCACATGTGGAAGTAAAACTCAATGAAAATAAAGCAGGTGAAAGGAGAGTGAGGGAATGGGCAAATTCACACCTGATAGGTACAATGCACACTATCTGGGTGAAGGACACACTTACAAATTTGACTCAATCTGTACAAAAGAAAATTATGTAACCAAAACGTGAGTATCCACGTAATATTCTAAACTAAAAACAATTCACTTTAAAAAAGAAAGAAATTTGCAATATAGTTATAAATCTATACAGAGATATAATAGAGATAGAATGGCTTGAACAATCTTGAAAAATAAGAAGTTGGTGAACAAAAACAACAACAACAACAAAAAGGAATTAGTGAACAAACCCTGATTTCAGAAATTATTTTAAAGCAAGAGTAATCAAAAGTGTGGTAGAGGCATAATATGTATTTAAATGCATGTATATCCATTTCTGTGTTTCAATTTTTAACAAAAATATCATTATAAATATAAAAAAGAATACCATCCATCTTTAAAGCTAAATAATATTCCACTGTATGTATATAGCACATTTTTAACCCATTCATTGCTGATGATTGCTTTGACCTTTTGGCTCTGGTGAACAATGCGTGTACAAATATTTCCTAGAGTCCTCGGTTTCAGTAATTTTGAATACATACTCAAAAATGAATTGTTGGCTCATATCTGCCATATAGTTTTCCATAACACCTACACAATCTTACATTTCCGCCAACTGTATACAAGTGTTTCAATTTCTGTGCATCCTAACAAAAACTTGTTTCTGTTTTGTGTGTGTGTTTTTTTAAAATAACTGGTACCCTATGGCCAAGAAACACATGAAAAAATGCTCTTCATTCCAAAGCATTTAAGAAATGCAAATAAAAACCACCTTGACATATCGTTTAATATCAGTGAGAATAGTCCCCATCACAAAGTCCAAAAGCCGCAGATGTTGATTAGGGTGCCAAGAAAAGGGACCACTTGTACACTCTTGGTGGGATGACAAACTAATACAGCCTTTTTGGAAAGAAGTATGAAGAATCTTCAAAAAGCTAAAATAGACTCTCCATTTGATCCCGCAATCCCATTACTAGGCATTTACCCAGAAGGAAAAATGTGTATATATATATATATATATATATACACACACACACACACATAGATATATGCACTTTAATGTTTATTACAACTCAATTCACAATCGCACAGATGTGGAAACAACCCAAGTACCCATCAACTCATGATTGGATTAATGAACTGTGGTATATGTACACCGTGAAATACCATTCAGACAAAGAAAGATGGAGACTTTACAACATTTTGTATTTACCTGGATGAAGTTGAAGAACATTCTCCTTATTAAAGTATTTCAAGAATGGAAAAATAAGCATCCCATGTACTCAATACTAATTTGAACTAGTAGATGAACAACTACAGGCCCACATGAGAGAAAAAACAATTAAACTCAAGAAGGGGTGAGGAGAAAGGGGCTCAGTCTCAGTAAGCTCCCACCTAATGGGTACAACATAGGAGTATACCATAAGCTCCTTGGTGAAGGACTCAGATACAACTCGGGCCTTTCCTAACAAATGCAAACAATGTAACCTAATAATATGTGCCCTCATATAAATCTACAATAACAATTTTAAAAATAACTACCCTAATAGATATGAGGTGGGACCTCACTCAGGTTTCAATTTTCATTACCCTATTAATTACTCATGTTGAACATCTTTTTATGTATTGGTTTCCCATTTGCATATCATCTTTGGGAAATACCTATTCAAGTCCTTTGATCAATTTTTTGATTGGGTTATTCATTTCTTTGGTAATGAGTATGGAAGTCCTTTCATATTCTGTATATGAACCTTTAAACAGATACATGATTTGCAAATATTTCCTCTCATTCCATAAGTTGCCTTCTGACTATTTATTGTGTCCTTTGATGCACAGAAGTTTTGAATTTTGATGTAATCCAATTTAATCGATGTTTTTTCTTTTGTTGCTAAGAAATCATTGCCAAATCCAATGTCATAAAGCATTCCCTTATGTTTCCTTCTAGGAGTGTTATAATTTTGGGTCTTATGTTTAGGTCTTTAATCCATTTTGACTTTAATTTTTGCATACTATGTAAGGTAATAGCCCAACTTAACTGTTTTACATGTGAGTATTCAGTTTTCCTGGCATTATTTGTTGAAAACACTCTCTCTTCTCCTATTAAATGCTCTTGGAAGCCTTTTCAAAAATTATTTGACCATACAGAAGAGCGTTTGTTTGCGAGCTCTCTGTTTTATTCCACTCATCTATATTTCTGTGTTTATGCCACTATCACATTGCTTTTACTACTGTACTAACTTAGTTTTTTAAATTTATTTATTATTTTTTTTAGAGACAGAGTCTCACTTTATCACCCTCGGTAGAGTGGCATCACACAGCTCACAGCAACCTCCAACTTCTGGGCTTAAGCAATTCTCTTGCCTCAGCCTTCTGAGTAGCTGGGACCACAGGTGCTCACCAGAACACCCAGCTATATTTTGTTACAGTTTGGCTGAGGCTGCGTTCGAACTGCCACCCTTGGTATATGGAGCCGGCGCCTACCACTGAGCCACAGGCGCCACTCCAGTACTAAGTTTGTTTTAAAATCAGGAAATGTGAGACCCCTGACTTAGTTTTTCTTTTTCAAAAATTTTTCATAAAATTTAATACATAAACTTAATTCTTTGTGAATCTCTAAGAGGAGAGAATGAAAAAGGGTTTGATCCGTTTTTTTCCTAACAATTTTATAAGACCACTGTTCTAGGTAAAACAGTTTGGGAAACTTGAAATTTTATAAAATTCAGATATTTTAGGAATTCTGACTAATCTTCCCTCATATACTAGGATTTGAAATTCATTGAATTCTATTCTCCTTTTAAATTTAAATTTAAATTTTATTTTTATTTAAATTACAATTTATGTACATTTATTTAAATTAAAATTTTCTTTCAAATAAAAATTCTATTTCTCATTTTATTATAAAATTTAAAATCCTTAAAAACATACTAATATTATGACATACCCATGATCTTAAAGAATTATCATTAAAATTGCCCGAGAGAAACAAGAAACTCAACTATGGATTAAATAACAACATAGTTTATTTCTTTCTTTTCTCAAAATCCAAATGTAGGTGGCCCAGAGCCGGACTGGAGTACACTATATGTATCTTCCCATCCCAAGACCACCTCATAGTCTAACATGTACCAATCACCATGAGATGCAAGTCAGAATATTTGAAATGACATGAGACAAGAAGTAAAAATTGTTTGCCAATTCACCTAAGAGCAAAGCCATAGAGATGATTCTGTTTTTCTGATGCAGCTCCTGAAAGTAAAAGCAAATTATAGTGGAAGTTGTTCAGAGGGCTAAGAAATCAGCTACCTCGTGGTTTTATTAATATTAACTGCCAAGATCTTTCAAATTAAAATCTATGGTTAGACAAGTAAGATGAAAAAGTCACTGTATTTCAGGAAATTAAATTTATCAACCAGTGACTTTACATTCCATCTAATGTTTTGTGGCCTCCATAAACGATGCTTTCTTTAAAAATAAACCTATAGATTTGTGTGACTGTTTACACAAATACACTTACATGGCATGTTTTGAGAGCAAAGTCCACCATTATTCCAGGAACTGGTATATGTCATTCTATATAAATTCAAAAAAGAGGAAACATCCACTGGAGTTACAAACTAATTTCCAATTTTATAATTACTACTATCTTGAATGTAGAGGCAAGTTGAACTCTTCAAAATATATAGTATAATATTGCACATGAACTAAACCCTCAGGCTATGCTCTATGTTAGCTCATTAGCTGCTGTGTGTCTCTACACACACACACACACACACCCCTCCTGCATTCATGCCAAGTTTTACCACTTTGATATTTGTCAAGGAAGTCTCTTTAAATTCAAGGATACGAGCTCTGATGACAATCATCTCATCACCTGTGCCCTTATTCCTGGTCCCGTTTATTCTTCTCTAAAGCCTTGCTCTGCCCCTTTACCTCTCTGGATGCCTTCAGCCTCTCCATTTTTGGAGGCACCTCCATTTCAGGAAATGAGCAACCTAGGTCTCTTCTGTTTTTTTTTTTGTTGTTGTTGTTTTTTTAAATTTTTATTAAATCATAATTGTGTACATTGGTGCAATCATGGGGCACAAGGTGCTGACTTCATATACAATCTGAAATATTTTCATTGAACTATTTAACATAGCCTTCATGGCCTTTTAATCACTATATGAGACATTTATATTCTACATTTAGTAATTTTCACTTGTACCTTGTAAGGTGCACCGTAAATGTGATCCCACCAATCACCGTCCCTCCACCCATCCTCCCCCCTCCCCTCCCCTCCCTTGCCCCCCTCCCCGTTTCTTGTGCTATAACTGGGTTTTAGCCTTCATATGAAAGCTATAGATTAGCTTCATAGTAGGGCTGAGTACATTGGATACTTTTTCTTCCATTCTTGAGATACTTTGATAAGAAGAATATGTTCCAGCT
>CAUYRH010132324.1:0-11156 GCA_963574655.1 Perodicticus potto
TCCCCCAGGAGGTGGGGGAGGGGCTGCAGCGCTTCCCAGACAGCCCCCCCCCGCCCTGTTCGCACCCCCGAGGTGGGGGAGGGGCTGCAGCGCTTCCCAGACAGCCCCCCCCGCCCCGTTCTCACCCACGAGGTGGGGGAGGGGCTGCAGCGCTTCCCAGACAGCCCCCCCCGCCCCGTTCTCACCCAGGAGGTGGGGGAGGGGCTGCAGCACTTCCCAGACAGCCCCCCCGCCCTGTTCGCACCCACGAGGTGGGGGAGGGGCTGCAGCGCTTCCCAGACAGCCCCCCCACTCTGTTCTCACCCAGGCGGTGGGCGGGGGTGCTGTGCGGGGCGTGGGGGTCAGTGCGGGAGAAGACAGCTCTCTCCCGAGGAGGCCCTAACTCCTGGGTCTCACTAGTATGTCCCACTATTCCCTACTTGCCACCGCCCCTGGACTCCTGCTCTCCTGGACTATGGAAAAGCCTCAGCAGACCTCTGTCCTGCTGTCATTGACGGCTGGTGGGAGGGTGAGAGAAATCAGCCCTTCCACTTGGGCTGGGGCCCGAGCCTCTCTGCATTTGAGCCACATGATAATTTCTCTTTACTTCTTACTTCTCAACTTCCTCATTTTCTCTGTAGGGACCCTGGTTGTCTCTCTCTGTCTGAAGTTCTCTCT
Source organism: Perodicticus potto (assembly GCA_963574655.1). NCBI lineage: Eukaryota > Metazoa > Chordata > Mammalia > Primates > Lorisidae > Perodicticus > Perodicticus potto. Next base: position 658 of record CAUYRH010132324.1, read on the forward strand.
CACTTAAGCCAAGAGTCTTCTCCCGAGTCCCGGTTGTCCAGCATCCCGCCTTCCCGCCTGGACTGTCCTAGAAGCCATCCTAGGAACCATCTTGATCCTGCCCCCACTCCTTTTCCAATTCTTAATACCAGCCGGTCTTTGTCAGCCAGAGTTGTTCATGCTTATCACATTTATTTCTCAACTAATTTTTTTTTATCCTAAGTCAGTTTATAGTGTCATAAAATTTGAACAAATTGTAAACCAGGCTTTTTCACAAAATTGATCAACATATTTTTTATAGACAAATTACCACACCGTCTGCTTGAACAGCACAAATAATGAGTTAACAATTAAATACAGAAATTTATATGCTAAGCATTTTATTTTGCAATCTATAATCCTTTAAAACATTTTATTATAGTTCATCTTCTAACAAAGAAAAAGTTTAGGGATTTGATAGACTACCATAAGACACACTGAAGAAATTGGTAACATATAAATAGAAAACCTGATCATGAAGATAAAATTAAAAAGAGAATAAAAATTTGCTAATTTTAAAATCTCTAAGGACACACAAAAAAGTATAGGACTGGGTTGTCTTTCTTTCTATTCCCAATACTCACCTTAGTATCTGGTATTTGGAAATGATAAATAAATCTTGGCTGCATAAACAAATGAACAAAGTTGTTAATTATGTAAGTTATATTCATAGTATATCCAGTTCTCATTCTAAAATTTTATTACCTTAACTTTCCACATTGTGAGAGATAAATGCTTAGGCGTTTATTTAGGAAATATATATTAGTAAAATAAATGTATTAGGAGAATAAATTCTTTTTTTAAATAAATCATACCTGTGTACATTAATGCAATCACAGGCTACAATGTGCTGGTTTCATATACAATCTGAAATATTTTCATCAAACTGGTTAACATAGCCTTCATGTCATTTTCTTAGTTATTATGTTAAGACTTTTATATTTTCCATTTAGTAAGTTTCACCTGTACCCTTCTAAGATGCAAGGTAGGTGTGATCCCACTAATTACCCTCCTTCCACTCATCTTCCCCTCTCCTCTCCCCTCCCTTGATCCTTTCCCCATATTATTGGCCTATAATTGGGTTATAGCCTTCATATGAAAGCTATAAATTAGTTTCATAGCAGGGCCAAGTGCATTGGATACTTTTTCTTCCATTCTTGAGATACTTTTCTAAGAAGAATATGTTCCAGCTCCATCCATGTAAACATGAAAGAGGTAAAGTCTCCATCTTTCTTTAAGGCTGCATAATATTCCATGGTGTACATATACCACAATTTATTAAATCCATTAGTGGGTTGATGGGCACTTGGGCTTCTTCCATGACTTAGCAATTATGAATTGGGCTGCAATGAACATTCTGGTACAAATATCTTAGATATGATGGTATTTTTGGTCTTCTGGATATAAACCTAGTAGAGGAATCATAGGATTGAGTGGCAGGTCTATTTTTAGATCTCTAAGTATTCTCCATACATCTTTCCAAAATATTAGTTTGCTGCAATAAACATTCTGGTACAGATATCTTTGTTATAATGTGATTTTTGGTCTTCTGGGTATATACCAAGTAAAGGAATTATAGGATCAAATGGCAGATCTATTTTTAGATCTCTGAGTATTCTCCAATCATCTTTCCAAAAGGGATGTATTAGTTTGCATTCCCACCAGCAATGTAGAAGTGTTCCCTTTTCTCCACATCCATGCCAGCATCTCTGGTTTTGGGATTTTGCTATGTGGGTAATCTTACTGGAGTTAGGTGATATCTCGAGGTAGTTTTTTTTTTTTAATTATTTTTTATTGAGTCATAACTGTGTACAATAATTCAGTCTTGGAGTATCTCTCAAGGTAGTTTTGCTTTGCATTTCTCTGATGATTAAGGATGGTCAGCATTTTTTCATGTGTCTGTAGGCCATGCGCCTATCTTATTTAGAGAAGTTTCTCTTCAGATCCTTTGCCCATCCTGAGATGGGATCACTTGTTCTTTTCTTGCTAATACGTTTCAGTTATCTGTGGATTCTGGTTATTAAACCTTTGTGGGAGGCATAACCTGCAAATATTTTCTCCCATTCTGAGGGCTGTCTGCTTGCTATACTTACTATGCTCTTGGCTGTGCAGAAGCTTTTTCGTTTCATCAAGTCCCAGTAGTGAATTTTTGATACTGCTTCAATTGCCTGGTGGGGGGGCCCTCCTTATAAAGTATATGCCCAGGCCAATTCTTTCAAGAGTTTTCCTCGCACTTTCTTCTAGTATTGTTATAGTTTCATGTCTTAAGTTTAGATCTTTAATCCAGCCCAATTCATAATTGCTAAGTCATGGAAGAAGTCCAGTGCCCATCAATCCATGAATGGATTAATAAATTATGGTACATGTATACCATGGAATATTATGCAGCCTTAAAGAAAGATGATGACTTTACCTCTTTCATATTTACATAGATGAAGCTGGAACACATTCTTTTTAGCAAAGTATCTCAAGAATGGAAGAAAAAGTATCCAACGCATACAGCCCTACTATGAAGCTAATTTAGAGCTTTCATATGTAGGCTATAACCCAATTATAGTACAAGAATATAGGGAAAGGGGTAATAGAGGGGAGGGGGAGGGGGAGGGTGGGTGGAGAGAGGGTAAATGGTGGGATCACACTTACGGTGCATCTTAGAAGGGACAGGTGAAATCTACTAAATGCAGAAAACAAATGTTTTCACATAATAAATGAGAAAATCTCATGAAGGTTATGTCGAACAGTTGGATGAAAATATTTCAGATTATATATGAAGCCCACACACTGTACCCCATGATTGCACTAATGTACACATCTATGATTTAATAAATAAATAAATAAATAAACAGAGTAAAAATAAAAAGAATATACTTAAAAATATATATATTAGTTTGCATTCCCACCAGCAACATAAAAGTGTTCCCTTTTCAGGAGAATAAATTCTTACTAATAAAGTATGGATTTATGGAAAAAGTATTAATGCCATTAATATAGTACTTATTAATGACCTTAAATCACATCCCCTGTAAATGCTGATACAACCCACCAGGATTCAAGGCCATGGAATGTGTTTTTATAAAACCTAACTTGATTACACTGATCATCAGCCTACAGTGGCAGCCAATAATTCATCTATCAGCTTTATGTCTTCATTGTGAAACAGTGTTTGGTATTGAAATTAGAAAAGAGTTCATTGTAAGTATATATAAATATTTGAAAAGATTAGCTAAAACAGACTTCAGATGTGGAGATACTTTAGGAAATATAGTATACACATATATACACACAGGCATGTATTTTATATGCATGTATGTATGTTTATGATAAGTCTGATGATGAGATATTGTTTCTGTAGCTTGAGAAGAGACTAAAGTGTAATTTTCAATCAAATCAACTCAACACATATTGTTGAGATAAAACGCTTGTCTCCAACAGATGGTTTTTGATGACCTTATTAGAAACTCTGCAGGAAAGACCTTTTGGTGACTACATTGGTTTCTGATGAAAACTTAGTCAATAAATAAATCATTATGAAGTTGAATTGTAAAACTTCTATGACCTGCTGGAATCCCATTTTGTGGGGTTGTGCCTGAGCCAATTCATACTGAATTTGCTGCAAACATATGTGAAGATTCTGACGTTCGCCACAGGTAATATGAAAGGGCATTTCTTACAACAAGAATGGGAAATTAATGATTACAATTTTTCCTTTCTTCTCTAATACCAACTAATTTCAGACAAAAGTAGGAAAAACACCTCTTTACGTTCTTCAATTTTTGTCTGAAAAATAAAGAAATTAAAAGGCATTGATTTCTTAAGCATATATTTAAGTTATTTTGTAATAGACATACTGGTAGGTATAAAAGGATTTACAAGTAAGACAAAAAATTAGACCTTAGACCCAGGAAAAGAGTAGAAATCAAAGTAATATTCAACAATGTTTATAATTCAACATAAAATGTAATATACAAAGTAGAGAAATGTGAGGAAAAAGAACTATAGAGTTTTGAAGGGAAAAGTTATTTTTGCCTGAGAGTCTAGACAATCTTCCCTTGTGCTACCACTTAAAGAATGAAGAAGTTTATCACATACAAGGAGTTGAGTCATGATACTTTATGAACAGGGAGCTATATTAGTCAGAGTTTTTCAGACTGATAGGATATGCATGTGCGTAAAGAGATTTGGAAATGCACAATAAAATATTGGCTCAGATGATTATGGACATTGAACAGTCCCAAGATCAGCAGTCTGCAGGTGACCCTGGAGAACTTATGGTGTAATTTCAGAGTCTGAATACCTAAGAGCCATAAAAAATACTAGTTAAAGTTTCAGTCTGAGGGGAAAAAAAAAGAGACCAATATTCAAGTCAACCCTCTTCCCTTTGATTTATTCAGTTTTTAAATCCATTGGTTGAGGCCCACCCACATTAGGCAGGATAGTAGTCTGCTTCCCTTAGACTGCTTACTGAAGTGTTAATCTCATCCAGAAACGGCCTCATATTCACACCCAGAATAATGTTCGACCAAACATTTCGCAACCCCATAGCCCAGTTATATTGATACCTAAAATTATCCATCACAGGTACTTTCTGAGCAAGGAAGAAACAAAATAATACAATTTGCTTAGAGATAGTTTAGATAAGGTAAGGTGTGGGGGAGAGTACAAATATCTTCAGAGATTAATATCTTCAGAGATCTACTTATATATGGCAACTTAAATATCTGGCATTGAAGACAAAATTTTCCAACAGAAGTAACTACAGGTTTATAATTTGAGCATTGAACAGCTGATTAAGGGGAGGGGCATCTTATTAATAATTAAGAGTTGCTTTAAGAATTTCTAAATACCTCAGTGGCCTTTAGAATTGCTTGTTTGTATACCTATTAAGTTTATTCATAAATAAAATCTTATTTATGAATCAAACAAATAAAAATATAGCTGCTTTGGCTGAAAGAGTGAGGAGAAGATGGCACCCAGAACGCACCACAAAGAACGCCCTGCTGGATTTCAGAGGCTCCACAGAGAAGCTGTATGTTTACTCAAAACACAATTGAACAAAGTAGGCAGAGGGACTGGGGATACTATTATGCCACAGATAGAAATGAGATCAGTGAGAGCAAGTTGACCATAGTGGTCAATGAGTTTGCTGTCCATCTTGAGGAGAAAAAGTAACATTCAGATAAATATGTCTAAGAGGAAGCAGTTTGGATTAGAGCTCAGGGGAGAAGTTCAGGCAAGAGATATAATTTGAAAGGATTGCTATTCACACAATAAGAGATAAAATTGCCAGAAAAAGTGCCAAAAGACAAGGCGAATGGTAAAGGACCAATCTTTAAGGGTACAACAATTCAAGCTGTGGGAAGCAGTGAAGGGGCGCGGTCTCCTGCACCTGTATAAAGCTAACCAGTTTCATTTGTGCTCCTTGAGGTAGGAGGCCCTAAGAAGGGACATTTTAAGTACTTGGGCTAGAAGTGACTTTGGGGAAAAAATCTTCCCCATGCCACTGAAGGGGCCTAGCTGAAAAAGCAGGCAGTTACTCCCTAAAGGAAAGAATGTGCGGGAGGGCCCTGCCAAGTTGCAGCTGGGAATTGGTTACTTGTTGGGGGCAGTGGGCCATCGCACTTTGTCCCCTTACCGTAACTTAGCTTTCAGTTAATCATATAGGGAAGGAGGCAAACAGAACAGACAACTCAGCGCCTTTGTGGTTTATCTCCATTGTTGTTTATCTCCAAGCAGGACATTCTTAGTTTAGAAAGGTGTGTACGTGATTTGCTGCACTAATGCTAACAAGGAATTGTTATGGTAGCTTTTGTTACCTTTTGTGTTCTTTATTCTTGAATATTGTTATCTAATGATTTGGGGTATATAAGAATCTTAGTAAAGATGGGTTTTTGCTGAATGCTGAGAGAGCTTCAGCCATTCCCTTTCAGACAAATCATTTTGTCTGCCATGCTAACTCTGCATCATTGATCAGGAGGGCTGGCTGGCAGCAACAAGCAGAACATAAGCCTGCAGAAGAATGGGGTGAGAATAAGGGATAAAACAGGTGAATGTGAGGTCAAAACTCTTCAATGACAACGGATGGTGTCTGTAGAAAATAGGGAATGACATTGTGCTTTCTGGTTGGTTTTATTTGTTTGTAACTTTTTTGATAAATGCTTTTTCAAAATTGATAATGTACTTTTAATATACCATTTTGTGTGTATAAACACAAAATTATCTTTTCTTTTAAAAAATGCACATATTTACTATATTAACTCATCTATAAATGTCAATATTCCATTTTGTTCAAATTTTATTTAAGGCATCTAGGCTTTGCACCAGAGAAGGCAAAGAAGAAACTGGAAAGCAGGAAAAAATGAGCCCTACCAACTACCATCTTGGGATGTGTTAGATTTATTGAATATAGAGAGGAATTTTCCCCTGAATAATTTTTTTGGAGAAAATAAGATAAATTTATTAATGACATTATTACTTAAAAAATTATATAAAAATCTAGCAAAATATATAAAGTAATTTCCAAGGGATGCTATAATCAAATACTGTGGAGATGTCAAAATAGTGAAGTCTGAGAAAAAATACTGAATTCGAAGATTCGGGTCAATGCTGATGACTTGGACTGAATAATGTATAAAAAAACCCTCTAAGAATTCTATGATTAGATTATCCTAATTACTCCTTAGTATGTGTTTTTATTGGCAATCTGAATATTTTCTTTTTCTTTATACAAATGTGTTTATGTATCTGCCTCACACACACACACACACACACACACACACACACACACACTCACGAATGCTTATTATTTCTCTATTCTAAGCAATTGATCATCATTGGATTATAATGTTTTCTGGCAAGGTCTTACAAATTTTAAGTAGTTTCCTGGTCATTCTCTGTGTAGAATAGAAGAGACTCTGCAGGCTGTAAGGAATATTGGGTAATCTATCTGCTTTAGCTAAAGATTTCAAAACAGTTACTATTAACTGTTTGTTTGTATACTTGATTATAAAACACCATGCCACCGGATTCATGGAAGTGAAGACAGGATGTGTGGTAATTTTGAAAATTCCCTTAAAAATACCTGTCAAGAGTGGAAATGTTTCATTGTTCATCAGTTTCTGTGTTAGATCTTTTCTCCCAAAGTTGGAAAACACACCTTTGCAAAATAATTTATTTCTCTCCTGATAGATGTTGTGTTTATAGAGTTTGGCTTGCATTTTATATTACTCTGTACTGTTGTCCTCAGTGAATACTTAAACTTCTTTTTCTTTTTACTGCAGTTTACTTACATTAAAAGTATCAGAACAATATGTTTTGCTTTTGATTCTCTTTCCAAAACAAATATATAGAACTAATATAGTAGTTTTGGAAAAAAAAAAGAAAATGAAAATTATAGAAAGAAATATTATGTCAAGAGAATTATTTATAAAATGGAGATAACTGTTTTAGTTCTGTAAATAACTTACTCAAATGCAAAACCATAAAGAGGAGAGGCAATTAATGTTATTGACCTAAAGTAGTCTTAAATAATACTGATCAAATAGAATGTATAAAAGACATTTCAGAATAAAAGTGATTTTACTTGGAACTTGTTTAATTTTCCTCTGTGGCAACAATAATATCCCCATTCTCCTACCATGCTTTCAGGCACAGACATAGTCCCCACTGTCTTGCCCCAGAGCCACCAACTACACAGAGTGCAAATTTATTTGCATCCTACCAGCTTCACTCAGAGACTTTACTTGCTTGGTAACTATAGGGGATTGCATTTGTGATCTTTGTACTGAATAGACGGAGAGCCCATTTTGGAATTGTAGTTAATTGTCATAAGACAAGTAAATCAATATGATTTTATGTAAGCTATATGACAAAATGCACCAGCTCCAGCTACAATCAGAAACATAACACAAGGCGTGCACCATTAAAAAGAAAAATGTATTAAATGCCGAATGAAGTCCTCTAGCTATGAGCTAAAAATTTAAAGATGGTAGAGATAATTTTACATTAAACGCTACATTTTTTCCTGATGCTTTTTATCAGTACAGTCATGCATAGCTTTATAATGGGGCTATACTCTGAGAAACGCATATTTAGGTGATTGCATCATAGTGCCAGCATTATAAAATATACTTACACAAACCTAGAATGGTACACCTATTATTAACACATACCTCTGCTATATGGTCTAGCCTCTTGCTCCTAAAATACACAGCTGTCCAGCATGTTAATGTACTGAAAACTGTAGGTAACTGTAACACAATAGTAAGTACTTGTATATCTAAACATGGAAAAGGTAGAGTACAAGTATAATTTTATAATCTTATGAAACTATTGTTATATATGCCAAATATGTGGCCAAATGCCATAATGCACACAGGTCTACTTGAAACTAATGAAGGCAAATATAAAAACGACAATCAAGGAATGATGGGAAAGTGAAAAAGGGCTTTTGTTAATGTCATCCCAGCCGAGTGGGATGGCCTTTCCGAGACACAGTGTTATTCCAGGTCTTGTGCCGGGCTTACCCATCACTCCATTTCGCTGCCTGTCTCTCCCACTTTACCTTAAGTCACAGCTGAAATCACACAACAAAAAACAATACTTGATTTTTTCCACGTAACTTCAACTAGAGTGGTGTTAACCCACTATCTTGCTCTGATCACTGAATATACGTCTTTCAAAATACCTATGACATCATTTCATAATTACTCACTCATAGCGCATTTTAATCACCAAGTTTCTTAAGAGTAGGACAAATGTTTCATATGGGAAACAGCGAATGAAGTTCTTGGAATATAGTGAAGGCTTGAAAAAAAATTCAATAAATGATTAAAAATTAATAGAACTAATTGATTTATTTGTTGTATCTTCCATTTCTCATCTGAACATGCTGTAACTGTCTTAGCTGATTTTGAAGGTGCTTCCTAACTCTAAAAAGAACACCAATAGTCTGAAATTCTGACCTCAATACCTTCTTGAACACTGTTAACCACATTCCTTGAAAATGTTTTCATTTTGCTCTGATATCACTCTTCTTTTTTTATCTCCCAAACAGGAATATGTCCCTTTCTGACTTGCGTTGAAAAAAAGAAGGGAGGGAGAGAAAGAAAAAGGAAAAGAGAGATCATTTTCATATTGAATCTTACTATGGAAAAAATAAAAACTTCCTCTTCTTAACATTCACACATGTTTATTTGCTTTCAACTGCTAATTGTTTATACATTATTTTAAAGTTTACATCTCCAGTTTTCAACAAAAATTGTCAGTAAAGTGATTATGCTCTTGTAGAGGCAAGTTTTAAATTCTGGCCTCTTTATTACTCTGAAAATTATAGTAGTGTTTCATGTCTACCTCAGGGTGGTTGGGATAATCAAATGAACTTTCATAAAGTATGCAAAATAAGAATATAAAAGATGAATATAAATGACCCTGAAAACCCATTATAGTTTTAGATTGAATGCATAGTTATGAATGAACTTTCATTCATTCATAGTTGTGGGAATTGAATTCGGATGAAACATTACATAATCCCTTGATCTTTCTTAAGATTTTGTTTTTAGTATTTTAAAGGTTTAATTATTTTATGTTTAAATCTTTGCTGTTTTTTTTTTTTTCTTTTTTATTGTTGGGGATTCATTGAGGGTACAAAGAATTAGGTTACACTTACTGCATTTGTTAGACAGTGTCCCTCTTATAATAGTGTCCCACTCCCAAGAGGTGTGCCATACACCATAACTCCCATCTGCGTCCATCTCCACTCTCCCTCCTCCCCCTACTCTCCAACTTGTATTAGTTTATCTACTGCCTTCATGTTAGAACTGAGTACATTGGATACTTGCTTCTCCATTCTTGTGATGCTTTACTAAGAAGAATGTGTTCCAAGCCAATTCAGGTTAATATAAAAGATGTAAAATCTCCATCTTTTTAATGGATGAATAGTATTCCGATTCCAGATTGACAATCTGGTATATGTATCATACCACAGCTTGTTAGTCCATTCCTGGGTTGGTGGGCGTTTAGGTTGTTTCCACATTTTGGCAATTGTAAATCGAGATGCGATAAACAGTCTAGTGCCAGTGTCCTTATGATAAAAGGATTTTTCTTTCTTCTGGGTAGTTGCCTATTATGGCATTCCAGGGTCAAATGGGAGGTTTAAGGTGAGTTCTTTGAGGATTATCCATATTTCCTCCACAAAAGGTCATATTAGTTTGTCGTCCCACCAGCAGTATACAAATGTTCCCTTCTTTCCACATCCAACCCTGCATCAGCAGCTTTGAGACTTTGTGATGTGGTCTAGCCTCACAGGATATCGGTGATATCTCAAGGTGGTTTTGATTTACATTAAGATTTCTTAAAAGGATCATAGGATTAATGGTTCAGCCCCAGAAATCTAGTTAAATAAAATTATCTATCAGCTGATTTGGCTTATTTAAACTTACCTAACTTCCATGTTAGAGAAGAATCAGTGTTTTCTGTGACTTTTT
>CAUYRH010132328.1:0-33238 GCA_963574655.1 Perodicticus potto
CAGAGCCTCAAGCTGTCACCCTGGATAGAGTGCTGTGGCATCACAGCTCACAGCAACCTCCAATTCCTGGGCTCAAGCGAGTCTCCTGCCTCAACCTCCCAAGTAGCTGGGACTACAGGCGCCCGCCACAACGCCCGGCCATTTTTTTGGTTGCAGCCGTATCTTTCCCCGGGCATTTATGATTCATTTATGATTCACTCTGATTAGTCAGAATTAATCTCTACTCATGTTCATTCAACCAAAACCAACCCTCTCCCCCCCCAAAAAGGCAAAAAAGTACCTGAAATAGTGACATAGACTTTTATTATTATTATTATGAAACATCATTTATTGAAGGCATGGTTGAGAATCAGTAATCAGGCAAATGAAAGCTTCTGATTAGCCCATTCCAGAAGTACGCAAATGTGCACTAAAGCTCAAATCCTCCTCCCCCAATCAACAGAAATTCTTTACTCTTAACTTGAAAATGATCCCACAACAATAACAAAAACAAAAAATAATATGATCCCAATGAAGTTGTTTTTCACCTATAATCCCAGCACTGCGGAAGGCCAACGTTGGTGAATTGCCTGAGCTCACAGGTTGAGGTCCAGCCCGAGCCAGAGTGAACCTCCCCTCCCCCAATAAAAATAACAGGGCATTGTGGCTGGCTCCTGTAGTGCCAGCTACTCGGGAGGCTGAGGCAAGAGAAAAACTTGAACCCAAGAGTTTGAGGTTGCTGTGAGCTATGAACCCAAGAGTTTGAGGTTGCTGTGAACTATGACGCCATGTCTCTCTTACCAAGGGGGACAAAGTGAGACTTTTTTGTTTTTCAGAATCCAGCAAATTGGGAACTGCAAATCATTATAAAAAGAAATAGCTAGGGTAATAGGTAGCAACTGACAACTTGAAAAAAAGAGAAAAAAACTAATAAAAAATGTTAACTATTTAGAGTGTCAGTAAAAAGTAATTTATCATAAGGATGACAGTATCATTCCTTAAATAAAAATTTTTCATACTTATTTATGTTCAAGGCATTATGTTAAGTCCTGAAAAATATTACAATGAACAAGAGAACCGAAAAACAGCAACAAGGCAGCTAAAGTCCACTGAACGCTGATTACAAGCCAGTACTAAGTGCTTTACTGTATTGAAATTGTAATACTCAATATACACCAAAAATATTTTCTTTTCTTAAAATGTGTATACATTTTTTGGGCACCCTCTGTATTTGCATACCAATCTTAGAGTTGAGAAAACTGAGGCTTAAAGAAGTTAATTTAAGATAAGATAAAGATAGCTGATAGTTACTTCGTGATAAGATAAGAAATTTGAGTTTATCAGGATTCTTCTATCTAAAGTACTTAGAATGCTTATATTTTCCCCCTCCCTTAGCACCCCCCAATCATTTTCTTGCTAGGGATGTTTGTTTAGTGTTTTCATAACCACATCCTTTGAAATATCAAACGAAAGTTAGGCAACTTCACCTCTAGAAAACTACCCTAAGAAACATAGGTAGTTGGAGGGAAATCAGAATTCATTGTTCTTCATCGGATGCTGATGACCCAAGATAATAGCCCTACAAATTAAGAGTTCTTCTCTGTGCAGATGCAACCCATAGTATTGAAGAAGCAACAATAATAAATAGAAATTGAGTACCGCCCTACTCAGATCAATTGTCTAATTTTCCAGACCTTTTTATTAACCACGAATCAGGAGTCGGGATTGGCCGACTCCCCTTAGATCGAGTCCGGGGAAACCGATTCTAGGAACTTCTGTACCCTGGGAGCTCCAGGATGAGCTGACCGGCTGTGCCGAGAGGACCGAAGAGCTGACCAAGTTCCCCGGAAGCCGGAGGGCGAAGGCGAACTCCTGAGTGCGCTTGTCGGACCGGCCCCGCCCACCGCCTGCGGAAGCGCCTCCTGCCGCCCGAGCAGGGAGACCGAGGAAAGAGCCTAGGCGGCAGCCAGTCTCTGTCAAGTCTCAAGCACTTGTATGAGTCACCCAAAGGCTAAGCCGATTTTTTCCTTCCGGAAGTTTATTCACTCTAGTTTCTTGTTCATTCGTGCAGAAACTACTCCTCATCTCCATGTCTGCGAGAATTCTCCAAAGCATATTCTAAATGTCTTTTAACAACTCGCCAAAGGATTCCCGAGTATAAACTTTGAAGTAGAGTTCCTAAAGGTAAGAGGGTGGCACGACGAGGTGGCCGAGTGGTTAAGGCGATGGACTGCTAATCCATTGTGCTCTGCACGCGTGGGTTCGAATCCCACCTTCGTCGCTGGTCAATTTTAGTGAGAGGAAAATAACAGCGACCAACTCCTGCTTCCTTTCACTTATGTTGGAATTCGTATCCCTCTCTTTGACGAGAAAAAAATTACTCTCCTATTCTGAAAGGTTTCCTATTCCATAAGTATTATGAAGGAATTTGGGGTTTTTTCACCTTTATGATCTATTGGGTACTGATGGTCAATATTGTTGGTATTACCAATTTAATGAAGTTCCTTCTGGTAGGCTGCCTTCCTGATGACTTAAAGAAGCCTTAGAATCTGAGGAATGGTGAATGAGGGGAGAAAAGGAGAGAGGGGAAGCTGCCAATAAGGGGGAAGATACTGGGGTCTGGTTGTTCAGTCCCTTGCGCACATTAGAAACCATTACTAGTGTGAGCAGTAAAATAAATTCATCAGAAAGATAAGGTAAGAAAAAAACCACAGCAGGACAAAAACAGCAAGGCAGAAATTCGATGACTTAGATCCTCAAGAACAAATAGAGAGGCCAAAATTGAAGAAACGTGTAGCATTGAAGAGACAGTCACAAGAGTTTTTTTGTTTTTGTTTTTTCTTTTTTAAGTTAAGAAATTTTAAGTTATTTTCAAGTGATAATCACCAATTTAAAAATTTACTTTTGTAATGGTCACTCTTTTTGAAGTCTCAGCTATTATCATGCCTCCTTTACTTGCCCTCATAACAACTACGAAGACATAAAAATTTACCTTTGCTTAGCCGGGAGTTGTGGCGGGCGCCTGTAGTCCCAGCTACTCGGGAGGCTGAGGCAGAGAATCACCTAAGCTCAGGAGGTGGAGGTTGCTGTGAGCTGTGTGACTCCAAGGCACTCTACCGAGGGTGATAAAGTGAGACTCTGTCTCTACAAAAAAAAAAAAAAAAATTCTTTGCTGATTTATAGTACTTCATAAACATTTTAAAACTCAGTCTTCTTCAGGATCATTTTAATAGCTGCATTATACTCCAGGAGTTCACATACAATGATCTACTTTAGCCATTCTTCTGTTATTGAAATTTATTTTCTTTCAGGAGAATTAATGATTCGAAGGATTGTTTATTGCAGAAATAGGTTAATGGCTTTGAACATCTTATAGCTCTGGTTGGTAATTTGTCAATGCTATTTCAGCTAATGTTGTTTCTCTTTACAGTGCAACCACCAGTGCAGGAGGGACCTACTTTCCTCACAGACATTTGACAAGCTGAAATTACAATTATTTATACGCTCTATATAAAATAAAACATATTATGCACTTATATATATTTTGGATATATCCAGTAAATAGAATGGCCAGAATTTTCCCAAATTGTTTGCTAATCATGCTTTTATTTGCTATAAGCCTATCCCCTCCTTAGCGGTTCCCAACCTGCAGGTTGCCACCCCTTTGTAACAGGGAAAATACATTGCAGCATTAGGAAGGTTGAGAACCACTGCAAAGAATTTGCCACAAGCATTTTTCTCTGTTAATTTTCAAGTAGATTTTTTACATAATTTAATCATGGAAATTTGAAAAATGCCCGAAACTTATATTAGTATAAAAATAGCCACATATCCATCTCAGAACTTCCATTTTACCACATTTTTGAAAATTCTTGTTCTGCAGAAAAGTGGTTTTTAAATTTCTAAATGTTTGTGAAAATTACCACTCATGTAGAAGACTACAATTGTGACAAAGGTGAAGAAGTGGAACATGGCAAGTATATAGTAAATGTCCCCTTCCAACAACTGTCCCCAAAGGTAACTATCAACTTGAATTTTATTACTTCCTTTCATTTTAAAGTTATTTTATGACCAATTTTTTCATTCTTAAACACTATTTGCACCTGTCTTAATTTTATATAGAATCATATGTATAGTATTTATCTTTTCTACTTTTTCCTTAAGAATATTCTATAATTTTCATTCTTGTTGATATATTTATGGCATATGTATTTCTATATAGTATGTCATATATATATTTCTGTATAGTATGTCAGAATATAAACAGTTTAATTACAACTTATTTATCCTTTATATTCATTATCCTTTGCTATGTAACAGATTATCTAAAAGTTAGTTGTTTAAAACATTTATTGTCTTCCAATTTTTGTGGGTCAGGAATCTGGGAGCAGTTTAACCAGGTTCTCTGGCTTAGGGTCCCTCACAAAGCTGCAACCAAGGTGTTGGCAGAAGCTTCAGTAATTGCAAGGCCACAGTGGAAAAGGATCAGCTTTCATGATCACTGACATAGTTGATAGAATGTTAGACTAAGGATCTAAGTACTTGCCAGCTGTTGTCTGGAGACCACTGTCACTTTTTGCCATTTGAACCCTCCACAGGACAGCTCACCACATAATGACTTATTTCATCAGAGCAAGCAAGCTAGAAAAACCAGAGTGTGAACAAGACAAAAGGCACAACTATTTATAATCTAATTTTGGAAGTAATTGACATTCTATCACTTTTCTTCTATTGTGTTCATAGAAGGTTATTAAGTAGGTCCAGCTCATATTCAAAGGGATAAAATTAGGGCGGTGGCCCCATATACTGGAGGTGGTAGGTTCAAACCCAGCCCTGGCCAAAAATTGCAAAAAACAAACAAACAAAAAAAAAACAAAGGGATGAAATTACACAAAGACCTGACTAACAGGGACTGGGAGTCATGGTAGCACCATTGTAGAAGCTACCTACCACTCTTTTCATGTTGATGAATGTTGCCCTTTACTAATAAGACTGTTCATGTACATTTCTTCTGATGTGTATGGATATACATTTCTCAGTAATAAGTAATGCATCTGTTTAATTTTAGTAAAAGTGATGCCAGGTTTTTCTCCAGTGTTAACACTGGTTTACATCCACCAGCAGTGAAAGGGCTTTCCTGTTGGCCCACATCCTCACTTTCACATTGTCTTCTCATTCTTTCTAATGTTAACTATTTGGTGCTTGGGTTGTGTTATATCATTTTGTTTGTTTAATTTTCCATAGTGGAAATGTCTGATAATAAAGGTAGCAATAATAGTATAAAGCACCCGTGAATTCCTGCATGCTCGTCACCCAATTTCAAATAGTTACCAATATCTTATCAATAACAAACCCTGACATTCATATTATTCTTAAAAATATTTGTGCTGTGTCTCTAAAAAATGAGGACATTGTGAATAATTACATATAACACGATTAGCAATAATTTTTCAACATTGTCTAACTCAGACGAGTTCAAATTTCCCCAATTGTTTAAAAATGCTTTTTAAGGAGTGGGTACAGCGGCTCACACCTATAAAACTAGCACTGGAGGCTGAGGCTGAAGGATCACTTGAACTCAGAAAGTTTGAGACCAGCCTGGGCAAGAATAAAAAGGGCATTGTGACAGGCACCTGTAGTCCCAGCTATGCAGGAGTCTGAGGCAGGAAGATCACTTGAATTCAGAAGTATGAGTTTGCTGTAAGCTGGGCTGATACTAAGGCACATCCTGGGCAACAGAGTGAAATTCTATCTCAAAAAAAAAAAGGAAAAGAGGCTCAGCACCTGTGGCTCAAGAGGCTAAGGCACCAGCCACATACACCTGAGCTGGCGGGTTTGAATCCAGCCTGGGCCCACCAAACAACAATGACGGCTGCAACCAAAAAATAGCTGAGCATTGTGGTGGGCACCTGTAGTCCCAGCTACTTGGGAGGCAGAGGCTGGAGAATCACTTGAGCCCAGGAATTGGAGGTTTCTGTGAGCTGTGATGCCGTAGCACTCTATCCAGGGCGACAGCTTGAAGCTCTGTCTCAAAAAAAAAAAAAAAAAAGAAAGAAAGAAAAAGAAAAAATTATGTTTATGCCACAACACCAAATGCTGTTGAGGATATGGATGAACAGAAATTCTCATTTATTGCCGGTGAGAATGCAAATTGTTATGACCACTTAGTAAGACAGTGTGTGGAAATTTCTTACAAAATTAAACATACTCTTACCACATGATCCAGTAGTGGCATTCCTTGTTGTTTATTTAAAAGAGCTACACAAAAACTTGCACATAGATGTTTATAGGAGCTTTATTCATAAATGCCCAAACTTGGAAGCAACCAAAATGTCCTTCATTAGGTAAATGAATAAATAAGGTGTGGTATGTCCAAAGAATAAAATACTATTTAATGCTAAAAAAAGAAATGAGTTATCAAGCCATGAAAAGGCATGAAGGAAACAAATGCCTACTACTAAGTGAAAGAAGCCAATCTGAAATTGTTACGTACTATGAGATTCCAACTATATGACATTCTGGAAAAGACAAACTTATGGAGACAAACCTATGGAGTAAAAACTTTGTTTTTTACCAAAATGGAGATATAGGTAGAGATGAGAAGGTGGATTACAGAAGATTTTTAAGGCAGTGAAAATATTCTGTATTAAACTACAATGGTAGATATATGTTATTTTATATTTGTCCAAATCCATAAAGTACCATATCAAAAATTAACCCTAGTATAAACTATGAACTTTAGGTAATTATAATGTGTCAATACAGACTCATCAGTTCTAACAAATACACCACTTTGGCAGGAAATGTTGATAATGGGGGTGTTTACACATGGGTAGAGGCAAGAGGCAGATGGTAAAATCTCTGTATTTTTCTCTTAATTTTACTGTGAATATAAAACTATTCTAAAAAAAAATAAAGCCTTAAAAGTAGTTTTTACAAGGTAGTTTTTCCAAACTAATGTGCCAATAATATCCATACATTATCATTGATTTATACATTTCTTAGAACTACTTAATTTAAAAAATCCTGTTGAATTTTTTCCTTCATGCTATATATTTTTTAATATAATCAGGTGATTTGTCCTGTAGGATTTTCTGCATTTTGGATTTGACTGATTGCTAAGTGAAGGTGACAGAAAACTTATAATGTCATTGACCATGTTTATCAGTACCATTGTTTTCTAAAAACAAGTAATTAAATCGAAAAGCTTGATGAGATTTTGATTTACTTTCTCTCTCTCTCTTTCTCTCTCTGTCTCTGGTTTTGTGCCTCCAAATTGGATGCAAGTCTAATCATGAGTCACGGAAAGTATGAATGTCCCACGTTTATTAATGTTAAATTTGATCTAAGAGCTCACCCATTTATAGTCAAGCCTATTTACTTGTTATAAAGTTCTGGAAAAACTTGTCACATAATACTTTTAGCATACATAGCAATTACATTACTGTTGTCTAGATATAATAACTATTTCATCCAAAATTGCAACATGGCCATGAAGGCTATGTTAACCAGTTTGATGAAAATATTTCAGATTGTATGTGAAACCACCACATTGTACCCCATGATTGCAGTAATGTACACAGCTATGATTTAATAAAAAAGAAAAAAAAATTGCAACATGGTGAATTTCTAATTCCTTCTGAAATAGCACTTGGATTCCTTTTAAGAATAATAATTTTCTTTAAGTAAATCCTATATTACTTTGTGATTCCCCTTTATAGTATACTCATCTCCTTACTTCCAGCATGGCAACCATTCATTAATTCCATAGTTTTGCCTTTTCTAAGGCATATACATAGAATTATATAATAATTTTAAAATTCACGTTACCCTGAAATGCATTTTATATAGAAAAGGAAAGATAAATGCTTGACTATAATTATTTATGTGCTGATTTTCAGAAAAATTTGGTGTCCTGTCATAAGAAATCTTTAAGTAGTTTTTCTCTGTAGTATTATAGACTTGTGAATTTTTAAACATTTTATATATTGCAATGTACCCGCTATTACTCTTTTTATGATATAACATACATACAAGAATCCAAATAAATTGTAAGTATACAGCTTGATGAATTATGGCATTATACCTGTTTAACCAAGTCCAAACATTAGACCATTGCTTGCATCCCCAAAACTTCTGCATATCCCCTTCTAATCAGTAATACTTCACTTCTCCACAAATGCAACAATTACTCTCACTTCTAGCACCATACTGATTTTTTCTTCTTTCATTTTTTTAGAGATAGAGTCTTACTTTGTTGCCCTCAGTAGAGTGCTATCGCATCACAGCTCACAGCAACCTCCAACTCTTTAGGCTTAGGCAATTCTCTTGTCTGAGCCTCCAGAGTAGCTGGGACCACAGGCCCCCGCCACAACACCCGGCTATATTTTTGTTGCAGTTTGGCCAAGGCCAAGTTTGAACCTGCCACCCTGGGCATAAGGGGCTGGTTCCCTACTTACTAAGCCACAGGCGCCTCCCAATATATTGATTTTTTTCTATAATTAAATTTTCAGGTCCTTACAGTAACCATGTCATGTGTGTGGCTTTGTATTAATATAATATTATGGTATAAGATAGACCCATACAATTACAATTCATTTTCATTATGTTGTACTGTTCCATGGTTTGAAAACACACAATTTATCCATTCTACCCTAGATTGACTTTTTTTTCAAGTTTGGCTATTATAACATAGATTTTTAGTGGTTTCTTCCCATATATCTTTTAGGGTACATTGCACTGTATACAGTATATGCAGAAGTGAAATGTTGAGTCCTAGGTTATAATTTATCAGATAATAGTATCAGTGCATTTTCAGCATATAAAGTTCCTTTTCCCTGAGTGTTAATAGGTCAAACTTACTTATTTTTTCTGTAAATACATTATTACTAGTGCAGTTAAGTATTTTTCTTATTATTATTACATTTAAATATTTCATTTTGTGGAATACGTCTTCAAATCACTTGACCATTTTTTGTTTCCCTATTCTTTTCTTATGTGTAGTAGCCCTTTCTATATTTTGTCTACAGGCTGTTTGCTGATTACATGTGCTATAAGCATATCCCTCTATTTCATTTGAACCTCATAACTTCTTAATGATAATTTGAGGAACTAAAGATTTTAGTTTCAATAAATCCAAATTTCATATATACATGTGTGTAATATGCATTATATATATGTATATATGTGTTAGTGTTTCGTGGGTTTTGTTTTAAAAATCTATTTGGGGCCAAGCGAAGTGGCTTGTGGCTATAATCCTAGCACTCTGGGAGGCCGAGGCAGGTGGAATGCTTGAGCTCACCAGCTCCAGATCAAACTAAACCAGAGCCAGACCTCATCTCTAAAAATAGCCAGGTGTTGTGGTGAGTGCCTGTAGTCCCAGCTACTTGGGAGGCTGAGGCAAGAGAATTGCTTAAGTCCAAGAGTTTAAGGTTGCTGTGAGCTGTGATTCCATCGCACTCCACCGAGGGTGACACAGTGAGACTGTCTCTAAATAAAGAAAGAAAATAAAATCTTCTACAGAGTAAAGAATATCTGTCTTTATGACAAATATCATAAAGATATTTGTCTTTAATAACATTTGAGGCTGTATTGTTCTACCTTTTACATTTAAACTATAATGCGCCTAGAACGAATATTTATTTGGAGTGGGAGGAAAAATTAATTGGAATATCTTTTCATGTGTCTATATATCTAGCTAGCTGGCTTTCATCTATCTAGAGATAAATATATTCATTTTGGTAATCAAATGACCAATTGCCAATTGTTAAAAAGACTGCCTTTTCCTTCTTTGCTCTGCAGGATCACCTTTACCATATACATTGTACGTCCGTATACGTGTGGTGCTTTTCGGTCCTCTATTCTCTTCCACTCATCTACTTATCCAACTTTAATATATTCTTATATATTATGCTTATATAAAAATATATATACTTAATATACTCATATAGTACAGCTTCATAAATTTTACCATGTGAAACTGACCTGTTATTCCCCTTTAACATTTGCTTATTCTATATTAACTCCTTTTATTTCCAAATACATTTTAGAATCATTTTGTAAATTTCTGCAAAAAAGAAAGCTGCTGTGATTTTAGATAATTGTGCCTGAATCCATAGGTCAATTTGAATATGATAAATACCTTTATAACATTGAGTTTATAATGTATGTTATACCTTTTAATTATTTGGGTCTTTTCTAATTTATCTCAATATTGTCATATTATTTTTCTACATAGAAATTTGGCCTATTAGATATATTTTAGATTTTTTAGTTTTTTTGTATTATTATTTATGGTATCTTTTAACAAATAATTTTATTATCACAATAAAATCCAATTTATTTTTATATGAGTCAAAGAAAGCCTGATAGAAAACCTACTCATTCATCACACAGATGCTGATATGAAGAGGAGACCTGACATCAGAAATGTTGTATCAGGAAAAGTTAACCTTATATCAGGTGATGCAGGATATGCAGCGTGGACAAGGCCATGGGGAAAGCTCAGTCTGCAGCCGGGATGCTTTCCCACACCAACAATACCAATAACCCAAACATGTCACCAACAAATGATTCCACGTAATTATAGGGAAAGAGACAGCTTAAAGGAAGCTAAAACTGAAATGGACCATTTGTATCTGAGAGAGAAAATGTTCTACTAAAAGTTACTATTTTACATATCTGTGAACATTTTGAATAGGAAGGAATCCTTAGTTAAAGCTGAGCATTATGGAGTGAATGGGTGCTAGGGAGGGAAGGTAATTGCTGCAGACAATAAAGGAACCCCCTTTGCTTTACACATCTAAGCTTCTAAGTGAATTTATTGACATCATTACAGAGCAAACATTCCGTCCTAAAGATACAATAATCCAGTCATTTTAGGTAAAATCTCCTGTAATTTATGTACTTTACAGCAGATATGAAATTTATTAGAAAGTCTTGATGAACATTTAATATTGAAATATCATATGACATGAGCGTTATGCTTTAATCAGTAGAGGTTTTTGGTGTTTTTTTTTTTTTTAAAGACAGAGTCTCACTCTGTTGCTCTGGCATCATCATAGCTCATAGCAACCCCAAACTTCTGAGCTCAAGCAATCCACCCATCTCAATAATCCAGTCATTTTAGTCATTTTAGGCCTCCTTCCACAGTGCTAGGATTACAGACATGAGTCACTACACCCTGCCTAATCAGTAGACTCTTATTGTTGCTACAATATAAACACATAGCATCTTGTTTATATTAATTCTTATTCCCCCAAAATCACTCCAAACTTTTTATATCTTTGGCATAACAAAAGCATAAGGAATTCTATCCTCTGGCTCTTACATCTATTCTTTTAAGTTATGGCTAATGCTTTCTCCACTCAAACAGCATAGCTCTTTAATCCGCTCAAACAACATGGCTCTTTAATAAGAATCTATAGCACTAATTCTCAACCAAGGATTGAGACTTTTGTCTCATCAGAGAACATTTGGTGATGTCTGGAGACATTATGGTTGTCACAACTGGAAAAGGAGAAGCTACTGGCATCTAGTGGTAAAGGTGAGGGATGCTGCCAAACATCCTACAATACAAAAGACACCCACCCTCCTGCCCCTAAAATAATTTTCCAGCCCAAAATGTCCACAGCTCCAAGGTTGAGAAATACTGATATATTGGGAGATATATTGTGATAGATGTTAATATATAAATATATATAAACATATACACACATACATATACATACATACATAGAAAATTACATCAAATGACCACAATTTTGTCTCATAGATCAATACTCAACTCCTTTGCTCATACTGAAGACCTTCCATGCTTTTTACTTACCTTACTGCTCATTCAAACAAGGATTCAGTCTCTTTCACCCATGTCATGTGAATTCCAATCTCCAACCATTTCTTAGAATGTTTATGTAAACTACTATACTCCTCTGCCTTTAACTAAATATACTTTTCCAAAGACTATGTCTAGATCTATCCCTTCTATATAGACTATAAAGAAAAGTAATTCTTTGCTTCTCTCAGCTCTGATACGTGTGCTCAGCTAGTAAGACATGTGCCCAAGAATACCTTCTTTCGGGTGATATTTCTCAAACTACACCACTCACTTGGGTACAACTAATCTGTTTTCATCATGGATGGAGAAAGATTCCTAGCATATTACATCACTGAAGAAAAATTTCTTCACAATGTGATATTTCCTGATAACCTGAGAATTCCTCAAGAGATTTTTTTTTTTTGCAAACAGAAAATATGTTGTTATAGATTGAATGTTTGTGTCTCCCCTAAATTTATATGCTGAAATCCTAACCCCCAATGTGATGGTATTAGGAAACAGAGGCTTTAGGCAGTAATTAGGTCATGAGAGGGGAGCCCTCATGAATGGGATTAGCACCCTTATAAAAGAGACTCCAGAGAGGTCTCTTGCTCTCTTACTGTCTTGTAAGAATATGAGAAGACAGCAGTCTGCAACTTGGAAGAGGGCCCTCCCCAGAACCCAGCCATGTTTGGCACCCTGATACCAGTCTTCCAGCCTCCTGAATTGAGAGAAATAAATTCCTGCTTTCATAATCCACCTTATCTATAGCACTTTGTTATAGTAGCTCAAACTGACTGCAACACACACTGGTCAAAGTTAATTGTATGTTTACACCCTGTGGTGCTCTTTCTTTTCCACTCATTCTCCACTAAAGAGCTTGAAAGCAAACTATCCGGCCAGGCCTTTCCTAGTCTCCAACACTAAGGCATCTCTTTTTAAATTTTCAGATCCCTAAATAGTTTATAGCACATATAAAAATTATAGTCAAATATTCTCAATTGTTTCATCATAGCCTACGTTTTCTATAAAGCCTGGTCTGTGTGTCAACTCTGTAATAAGTCTATAACATCAATGCTAGTTTATAATAGACTTCTTGAGAAATATTAAATGAGAAAATTCCTTCCAGAATAGAATTTTTATGTACTGTGTCTGGGTATAAACTTACATGGGTCTAAGCTACTCAAGTTGAGGGAGCAGAAGTGGTCCTCATGAATAGTTCTTGAATATTGAAACCCAGAATGTAAGGAAGCAGTGTCCTTTGCAGGGTTCTTGGGGCTCATAGGAAGTCAAATGTACAACCAGCGATAATGACTTCCACATGCACTGATATTGAAAAACCAGGACGGTGCCTGTGGCTCAAAGGAGTAGGGTGCTGGCCCCATATACCAAAGGTGGCGGATTCAAACCTAGACCTGGCCAAAAACTGCAAAAAACCCCAGAAAAACCAGACATTCAGAAAAAGACAAAACATTGATATTGCAGTATGGTGCTGCCTGGACATTCTATCAGACATTCACCTAATCAAGAACCTCCACAGATATTTTCTCTCATAAAATAATAGAAACAGTAGCATGATAAGAGAGGGACATACAATAGCAACTCCTTCGTTTGTTTGTTAATTTACTGCACAATTATTAATGGTTGGAGAGAGGGAAGTTAATGTGCAGATTCCGGTCCAGTTTGTAGGCAGACAAGTATAAGCTGATTGTCCACAAATGTAAAAGATTCCCTCTGATAGTCATTGCAAAGAATGAGTTAGAAGGTTGACAGAAGGACAAAAGGTGTTTTAGATAGTGTAGGGTATGAAGTGGGTTTCCTCCAAACGTGGACACTAAAGCCTTGTGCAGCTACAAAGGTCCTAAACTAGGGGCTGAGAAAGGGGCTGCATAAAGGACTTCAGTAAGGACAGCTAAAGTGCTACTGTCAAAAAAGAAGCATTGGGTGGAGTTCTTCCTGGTGATCCAGTGACAAGTCTGTTGTGATATTCCTGTTGGGAGCTAGAAAACTTTTAGAGGTGGATAAGATTGGTCTCTGTCCCCATCCTGAGCAGTATGAGAATCTCCCAGTGGAGATGCTACCGAAGAAGGGTGGGATTTCACTGGACCAGATTTTTGGGGATGTGGCCAAAGTGGTTGAGGTTCTATAGTTAGAGGGCATCCCTAGATTTATGGTAAACTGACAATCTAAGGGATGGGGAGTCCTTACAGGCTCTCTGCTAGTAAAGGATAGGTGATGGATACAAAGAGAAGCCTAAAAGGTTAAGAATATGCCTGTTTGGAATGGTCCATTGGTAGGTCTTTGTCCTGGTCTTATGGATTGTAGGTCTTTTTGTAATTCTAGAATGAATCCTCCTACACTAATATCTTGTATAAGAGAGCCTCTGCCTAGGTTGGGAACAACTTCAGAGAAAGGGATTCCTGCTTTACCTGAGGACCAGGTAGGACTAGAAGCAGGGATGGTCAAATCTGTTAATTGAGAAAGGTGGAGGCAAATCCAGCAGGGAGGTTTCAGCCCTCCTTAAAGAGAGGTAGGGAGATTAGTTATTAGGGACAGAGTGGCACTGAAATATGTGGGCAGGGCTAGGCCAAAAGTAAGAGTAAGCAAAGAGAAAAAAATCATTTGTTCCTCTGTGTACTCTTGAAATATTCCTTGTAGCCATAGTTCCTGGATTAGGGCAACAAAAGCTGATAAATCTGGGTTGTATGCTGGGTACCACGTGAGATCCTCAGTCAGGCATAGTTCAAACTGTTGCATGTTCAAGCTTATTCAGAGGTCCATCAGCTGAAAAGTAGCTTAGGCAGGCCTGTAGGAATGGAGAATAAGAGCTGATGCTTCCATTAGGGCCCTTTTGAGATGATTAAATGTCTGCCTTATTTTTTTGCTTCTTCATATAGAGGCTTTGCAATTAAGGCAAAGTTGGGAATCCATATTCTAAGGTACCCAGCTTATCCATGAAATGATTGTAATTGGTGTTTGGCAGTAGGTACAGTGAGGGCTATGATGGCCTTTTTTTTTTAGTTTCTGGAATGGATATAGTGGTTGGTGTAATGAGGAAGCCAAGGTACGTGACAGAGGTTTGTGTTAGTTAGGCCTTTTTCTTTGACACTCGATAACCCCAACCTGCCAAGTGATCTAGGATATAGGTTCTGTGTTGAAGGGACAATTGTTTTGAAGGGGAGCAAATTAGTAGATCACCAACATACTGTAAGAGGGTACTGGGTTTTATATCTAAGATAGATAAATCTTTCTGTAGAGCTTGTCCAAAGTAAAGAGGGCAGTCTCAAAAATCCTGAGGGAGGACATTCCAGATGAGTTGTTGGGATAGATTGGTGTCAGGGTTGATCCAATTGAAAGCAAAGAGGTTTTGGGAAATTGGACTGATGGGAATAGTGAAGAATGCATCATTGAGGTCTAGGACTGAAAAATGGATGGTGGCAGACATGATTAAGGACAGGATGATGTAGGCATTAGGAAGTACTGGGTAGGCAGGCCAGACTGCCTGGTTAATACAGGAGAGATCTTAGACTAACTGGTTAGAATTGTCGGGCTTCTTCACAGGGGAGTATAGGAGTGGGGAATGGGTTGAGACTAAGATATGACCTGCGAGGAGATGAATAATTATTGGTTTGACTCTTTTTAATCCCTTGTGGGGTAACAGGGTATTGGGGTACACAAATCTGGACATATGGATCTTTCTACGAAATGTGAATGGGAGATTGGTGTTTGTCAATTATTAGATATTGGGTGTTCCAGATATGGGATTTATAGATGGGAGGCTCTCTAATTCTTAGAGTGCTGTCTGGTTTGATTTTTCCTCTTGGCATAGGAGTAAATAAGGTCTTCTAGGGGATGGGAGGTGAGGCAGAGGGTATCACCTAACTTGTGGAGTATATCTTATCCAAAGAGTGGGACTAGACAGCTAGGGATGACCAAAAAGGTGTGGGTGAAGGTTAAATGTTCCAAATAGCAGGTCAAAGGAGGGGTTCAGAGAGGTTTTTCTGAAATGCTTCTCATTCCTACAACAGCAGTGGCAGAAGGCAGGAGGGGAACAGAGAAGCTCTAACAGGAAAGGGGCCATCTTTCTTGACACTGTCTTATATACCTGGAACTCTGAGGACTCACCAGCTGTGGGGCTGAGTCCAGGCCTCACCAGTCTTCAGTCGTGGCTAAGCGGGAGGCAATTTACTCTCTAGGTGACAGGGGAACTGATTGGGGAGCAGCCTTTACCCAGAAAGGGCACTTCTGGATAGGATAATCCTTTTGCCAGTAACCCCACTGTCTGCATGCCAGGTATGGATTTATAGGGGGGCTGTGGATTTGGGGGTGCTTTTTCTGCTTATCTCTTCTCTGTTATTGAAAACCTTAAAGACCATGTCAAGAAGAACTCCTTGGGGAGTTTGGTCTTTTTTGACTATCAGGAGCTGATAGGGAGATAAATTGTAGGTGAAGAACGGTTTTTCCTTCAGTAGAGTCAGGATCTAATTTAGTGTATTTCTTCATGGCCTCTGGACAGCTAGAAAGAAAGAGGGTAGGATTTTCATATGGTTCCTAGGTAATTTCTCTTAAGTTTTCATAATTCACTGCTTTATGGGCATGTCTTTCCATGCCTGCCACTAAGCAGAAAATCATGTGGTCTTGTTTAGCCTCCCCATCCCCAATAGACTGATAGTTTCCACTATGGGTCAGTTGAGGGACAGCTTCATGGGCTATGAGGTGTCTGTTGTGAGCCTGGTCATGCCTACCATTGATGAAGTCCTCTGCTGTTTTCCAAATAAGCTCTTTTTCTTCCCAGCCTAACTAGGGTGGAGTTTAGAATACTGTAGATATATCCTGCCAGGCAAGATTGAAAGACTAAGTAAGTCTGAAAAATTCCTTTCTGAATTTGGCCAAGTTTTTGCTGAAAGATCCTGATTGGTCCTCAATCTGGGAGAGGTCAGACAAAAAAGAGGGTTGGGCCATTGATGCCTGCAACTTCTCTAATAGGAGGATGGCGGACTGGGCCCAAGAGCCTGTCTGAGATCCAGGTGGAGAGGGAGGGGGAGCTGGGGTGGTGAAATTGGAGTATGAGGTAGGGGAGGAAAGATCTGGTAAAGGGGTGGAGGGGTAGTGGGAGCAGATGGCAGGTTGGGGGGGGTTGTGAGGTGGAGAGTTGTTCTTGGCCCAGGTTGGTAAAGAGGTGGGTCATCTTCCGGATCAAAGGGACTCTCCAGGGGTTCTTTAGTCTTTTTCTTTGAAGGTTTTTCATTTAAAAGCAACGCTTGGTAAATGAATCACAGAGAAGAAGTTTTTGAGCAGCGATAAAAGAAGGCTTGGACATAAAGAACCTCTGACCACTTGCCATTTCCTTTTAGAAAATTGTCTAAAAGGCATAAAATTTGGAAGACAAAAGTCCCATTTTCAGGCTACCTAGAGTCATTGTCTACAGGGTATTGTGGCCAAATGTGTGACAAAGATAGATTATCCTTTTTGGCTTTATAAATTTGTTAGTGATAAATTGGAAAAATTGTCAAGGAGACAGCCCAGAGGGCGTCTGCAGGAATTCCTACATATGAGCTAGAGTGAGAGACCCCCATCTCTGCTAATTTAGTATTCAGAAAGTTCTTGCCAAGACCTATCTAACTTTCACAGGGTGTCCTAGGCGAGGAAGAAATAAGTCAATGTCCCTCAAAGGGGGAATGAGATTCTTGGGAGGATGTGGGTGTCCCCAGCCACTACTCCAACAAGAGTGCCTGAAGATTCCCCAGGAACCGCTGGTGAAGGGGCATTCTCTGGGTACCTTGGAGAAGACCCTAGAGGACAGAGGCTAACCTTATCTGCATCAAATTGGCCAGTGTTGTTTGGAATGGAAAACTGGCAAGAAGGCCTCCAGTGATCTAAGCCACACAGAGGGAAGAAGATTGGGAGGGGGAAAAGAAGGAAGATGAAAGCGAAAGCAAGGAGGCTACTCACCAGGAGCTGTCAGAGGCCGTGGCCTAACACCAGGAGGCTTTGAGCACTCCCCAGGGTGTACCCTGGCTGGAGCCTCTCAATTCTCCCCAGGTGGCAGCCACCTACAAGCAGTCAGGCTGAGGGAAGGAAGTGCAAAGCAATTGGGTCACTGTCCCCATCCGAAATGCAGGATTTAGGCCAGGACAAGCTGCTTACTGTTTCATGTGTTTCAAGAACAGAGAGGAATATCTCCATTAAACCACTCCTCACAAGGGGGACCAAAACGTAAGGAGAGGACGGGCACAGAAAGGGGGAAGGAGAGAACAGACACAGAAAGTGGGGCTAAATGATCAAGACAGGTTTATTCAGATAAACCTGGGGCGGGGGGAGGCCTTCAGTCTGAGTCCAAAGACAGCTCCGCTTACAATCTAACAGCTTTTACAGCATATTTGGGGCAGTTTAGCCTGTTGAGGTGGGAAAGCCCATTTGGGGTCAAATTTGGCCCTGACCTAGGCCATCCCTGAGAAATGGCCCTTCCCCTACAAATGAAACTCACATACTGCAAAGAGGGTCCCATGTCAGACCCCACTCTATCTTAGTTCACTATCTCACAGTAGTCTGCCTTCCTCACCCAGCTAATTTTTTCTACTTTTTTGGTAGAGCTGGTGTCTTGCTCTTGCTCAGGCTGGTCTGGAACTCATGAACTCAAGCAATTACAGGGCTGAGCCATGAGCCTGCTTATCTTGTTTGTTTTTGACCTTGCCTTTTCCTTACCCTATACAATAAGTATCTTCACACACTGAGTGCTGTAACAGTGAACAAAAAGTTATCTGAAAAAAGAGTTTAGAAAAAGTTTATTCTAGTGAACAGTTTATTGAAAGTTCTAGTGAAAGTTTATTTTAGTGAACCAAGACAGACAGCCATAGGGCGTACATTGCAAGGAAGACAAAGAGGGTTGCAGAGAGAGACGGGAGGGTTATCCTGAGCTGGTTCTCAACCAGGTCCGTTAGGCAGGCTCCAGATTGAAATTTGCTTAGTTCTGGTTGGTTGGCTCTGCTGAGTCCTAATTGCTTGATATAGCTGAGCTCTGATTGCCTAAAGAAGATGAGTTGATTTGTCCAGGTGAACTCTGAATGGTTAGTTTCTAATGAGATTCTTGGGAGAGTGTGGGTATCCCCAGCCACTACTCCAACAAGAGTGCCTGAAGATTCCCCAGGAACCACTGGTGAAGGGGCCTCTGGGTACCTTGGAACCACCATCAGAAGTTTCTGTCAGATATTTCTGTCAAATAGCATCCAACTTAAATCAAGCATCAGTTGTTCTTATATATGTGTTGGATCTTTCATCAAATTTATCCCTAAGTACTTTATATTTTAATGTTATAACATTTTTAAAAATTTATATTTCTGATTGCTGCTAGTACATAGAAATAGTTTTATATGTTGATCTTGCATGCTGCAGCCTTTCTGAATACAATTATTAGTTCTAGCAGCTTTTTGTAGACTGTACCTCATTTTGTACATAGATAATCATGTACTTCCCTTCTTCCTTTTCTTTTTTTTCCTCCTGATTGCACAAACTAAAATTTCCACTGCAACATTAAATAGAAGTGATGAAAGGGATAACTCTCCTGTTTACAGTCTAAGGTGAAAAAACATTCAATATTTCTCCTTTAAGTGTAATTGATGTTTTTTTGTAGATCCTCTTGATCAGAGTGAGAATGTTATACTCCATTCCTAGTCTACTGAGAGTTTTTGTAAGGAATGATTGTAGGATTTTTTTCAAACCACCTGTTTTGTCTAATATTTTTTCTGCATCTATGGAGATCATCATCTGGTTTTGCTTTTTTAGTTTATTAGTATGGTATATTATATTTATTGATTTGTCTAATATTTAATGTGCTCTACTTTTTTGGAAAAACTAAGAATACTTGAACATGATGTATTTTTTAATATATTACTGAATTTTATTTTCTAAAATTTTATTTAGAATTTTTGCATTTACAGTCATAAAGGATATTGGCCAGTAGTTTTGTTTATATTTGTCCAGTTTTAATATCAAGATGATACTGCCCTCATAGAATGAGTTAGGAGTTGGTAAGCATTTTAAGGGGCCATTTTCTTTAGTTTGTGCAGACCGATAGGTCTCTGTTACGACTATTCAACCTTGCTGTTATAGTTAAAAAATAATTATAGATAATAATATTGAAGGAGCTAAGGAAACTTTACCTCAAAATATGACTTCTTGGTATAAAGAATATTTCGAATTAAAGGCCATTCAGTGAAGGAGGCCTTTCCCGTATTTTCATAAAACCTGAGAAACCTGATTGAGAATCAAAAGGGGCTGCTGACTTCTTTATTACATGCTAATAGACCTGGCTCGAGGGTCATTTGAAGCAAGATACCTGTCTCTCAGGTTAATGTACAAATCAATGTTTCCACCCATTTATACACATCCCCCCCACCCCCAACAACCACTTAATGCACCTATACTTTCCACATTCTCTCCCATTTCTTCCAAAAGGCATCTATAAAGATCTCTGACCATCACTGAGACTTTGTGTAATCATTCTTGTGGTTCCCCCCATGCATATGGTATTTGAAAATAAACCTTTTTCTTACTAATCTACTGTAATTGTGAGTTGATCTTTCAACAAACCAAGGGAAAAGGGCAGGTTTCACCACGATCTCTACAATATCATGTAAGTTGTTGTTGCTGTATCCCAATAATACTTTATTTTCGAAACTGGGTAGTGGGCCATATTTGTTTTGAAGGCCATAGTTTGCTGACCTCTAAATTAGTATTTCTTCGTGATTTTAATACTTATATAAAATTCAAAGACAATTATAAAGGAGAACATAATTGGAGGATTTACGCTGTGAGGTAACGGTCTCTGTCTTATGGTATTATGCCCAGGAGTCTCTCAAAGACCACACCGCCAGACAAGTCACTTGCACAGAGAAGTTTCAGCCACTCTATTTACTAATAGAAAAGGGTTCCAAGAAAGATAACAGGAAAAGCAAAGGACAGAACCTTGCGAGGAACGTGTAAACCCTTCCATTTTAACTACAGGAGACAATGAGAACCCACATTTGTGTATGTGTTTTAGTATAAAGAGATTCCAGACAGGTACACAAGAAAGTAATAAATGTAGGTCATTGTAGTAGTATGTCAAAGATAATTACAGTCAGACACTGGTTGGTTAAAGTGGTGAAAACAGATTTTATTCAATAACAACTATAAGAAGGGAAAAGAGCTAACTTCAAGATTTGTGCAGAGGTGATTGAGTATTCTGAAAGGAGAATAAAGGAGTAGGTAGGGGGAACGGCAGGGGTTTAAGTTGAGTCAAAAAAGTAAAAAATTACAAAAAAAGGGCGCCGCCTGTGACTCAAAGGAGTAGGGCCCCGGCCCCATATGCCGCAAGTGGTGGGTTCAAACCTGACCCTGCTAAACTGCAACAAGAAAAATAGCCGGGCGTTGTGGCAGGCACCTGTGGTCCCAGCTACTCGGGAGGCTGAGGCAAGAGAATCGCCTAAGCCCAGGAGTTGGAGGTTGCTGTGAGCTGTGTGACGCCACGGCACTCTACTGAGGTCGATAAAGTGAGACTATGTCTCTACCAAAAAAAAAAAAAAAAATTACAAAAAAATGGGAAGGGTGGAGAGAATTGGTCCATGTGAAACTCAACTGCGTTTGCTCACTGCTTGGTATTAGTTAGGCTTCTATTTTACCACAGAGACTTGGAGACAGGGACCCTATCTTCAGATGTTGTTTGAAGCAAACAGAAAATTCTTTTGGCAGCCTCAATTAAATTTTCTCAGCAGGGCACTAGGATCATCCTGAGGATGTGGCCTTGAAGTATTTGAAACTGCGAGTGTTTTTTCCAAGTCTTTTTTAGGCCAAGGTTGGGGCCTAGTTCAGAAGTCCCCGAAGGGAATCTTTGTCAAGTACATGAGGGAAGTGGGTGGTTAGTGGCTGTTGGCAGTGAGACTGTGTATTTCTGTGTTCTTTGTATGTGCATTATTCAACTCTAGCAACGAAATGCCTAATTGAAACCACAAAAAAGTTTTAGCTATATTATCCCGAAGGGCCACAAGATGGCGATGGCGATGGCGCTTGTCACTCTCCAGCCTGTGGAAGCAGGGTCCGCCCCGCTAGCTGGTCCCCAGAGTCAATAACTAGCTCCACAAGCCCGCCACTCTTCCTGACTCTCCCTTAATTCAGTGGCCCCGAATTTCTCTGCGCCAACGCTAGATTCTCGGCATAGCCTTTTGTTGACCAAAAGAGAAACAGGTTCATTGATTGGGCCGGCTTTTTTTTTTTTTTTTTAACTTTTCTCTGTAGGAGAAGGGACGTGGTTGTGGACACAGCGAAGTTCACACAAAAAGTGAACAGAACGCGCCGCTTCCAAGTGCCCATTACGCATGCGTCCACAATTACCAACACCTAGCCGCCATGATGTCTCTTTATCCAGCCTGATGGAAGGAATCTAAAGAAATCTTAAACGTGATTCAGTCATGAATATTTTCACAAGTATCCTAACAGATACGAATGTAAAGCAAACAGTAAGGTTTCACACCTAAGAAATTTTTAAAAAATGATTTGTAACATCATCTAATACCTTGTCCTTAAATGAAAAAAAAAAATCCCTAATTGCCTCAAATATTTTTTACAATGCTTTTGTGTGAATGGAGATCCCATTAAATTCACAAGAACTTGATTGCTATTCCTCTTAAATCTATTCTTTTTTTTACATATACATGTGTTTATTAGTTTTCCAATTTTTGCCTTCACAGAATTAAAAAGGCTTAAAATTTAATAACAACAATGTTTAAGATAAGGACTAGAAACAAAAACCTTGTAAAGAATGAATGAAGATAAAACATTCAGAAAAGAAATCAGACAATTGCTGCATCGAAATATTAAGCAATATTAATAATAATAATGCAAAGAAAGTAACATTCACATTGTCAGACAAGATTATGTCTATTATAGAATGCTTTGACTCTGAGGCTAAGTATGAAGTCATCAGTTAACTTATTTTTTTTCCAAAGTCTCAAAACATAGACAACTAATATTTATAAACAAAAGAAAAAGATAATTTCAAAAAACAGATCATGCCAAATCTTACAGACAATAGAAAAAGAAGAAATACTTCAAAATCATCCTACTTAATCTGGATACACCTGATATTAAAATTGGAGAAAATACATTATTATAAAGGGAAATTACAAACATGAATCTGGCAGAAAGAATAAAAGGATGTGTTTTAGCAATAATCTAAAAGAAACATTTAAAATAAAAAAAAATGGTAAGCAAACAAATTCAGTGTGATAGTAATTCTAAACAATTATAGAATGTTAATAGATTAATGATTACGAAGATGAGATTTGGTGTATTTAAAACAAGAGGGAACTAAAATACAAAAACATGAAAATAGGAGAGTAAACTTAAAATTTTCTGAGCTCATTCTATTTTTTAGACTAGAGATGAGAATAATTTTTGATTTTATTTTGTTTGCATGCTAAACATGATTACAAAATCAAAAATGGTAATTTATTTAGCTTCTGATTAACATCTATATTTATCTTGCGATCAGATATTAGCAGATGACCATCAGTGAAAGAAAAATGGAGGCCAGCCCACCTCCTGAGCTGTACTTCATGGAGTAGAAAAAGCAGTACCAAGTGCTATTGATACCCAGGATGCTCACTTTTGCCTCCTATGAAAGAATGATTTTATACATCATGCTCTATTGAATTGCTTCTTTGGAGACTTATGGGGTGTGAAGTTCAGTGCCTTGTGTATGTATCATTGGCACATCCTCATTCTAAGCATCTGTTCTCGGAATGAAATGAGCATAAGTAAACAAGCAGCCTTGTTAATAAGATTCAAAGTCATAAAACAAGTATTTGGGGGCTTGAGACATAATAGTCTGCTTTCTAGCTTAGTGGTGTCTGATGGTAGCTTTCTTTATGGTGAACTTTATTGTCATGTTATCCCCAATGGCTTTTCTTGTGGCTGACTTAGTTGGCTTGCTGAGCTAAAGTGTCTACTTCCAGGGACTAAATATGATGAGTTTTGTGTGTAGAAGCACAGCATTTTTTAGCCCTGGGGAAACAAGGTGTTGACCTGTATAAGATGTAGCTTCCTTCTGTTCCAAATGAGTATTTAACTATCCAAATACCCTGAGTTTCAAAGGCCATGAAGGGCTGTGAGTTGCTGGGAATTTCAGTTCAGATTGTTCTATAATGAGATTAATTGCCTTTCCCCCAGGTATAGATGCCACATTTTATCTCCAGAGCCTGGGCAAGCACTCTCATCTTCTTTTTAAAGCTCAATGCTTATGCTGGCACGAATTGGAAGGAAAATCAGGGAAACTCCCTATCCACATTTTACGGCTTTTTTTTTTTTTTCCAGATTCTTGGGATTTTGCTGAGTCTGCTGGTGGGAAAGCTTGCCCATATCCCACCACCCCATGTAATTAACCTGAAATTAACCTTCTCATTAACTCACAGATGGAGAAGGGCAGAACACAAATTTCAGCATGAATATGCTCAAGTGGGCTCTTACTGGCTAGGGTTGAGAACTGGCTTCCAGCTGAGAAATGCAGAGGGAATAGTTAAAAGATGTTTGAATTGGAATTTTCATAACAATAATTGGCTGCCAAAGCATGCATTTTTTTATGTTAACTAAGAACCCACACTTGGAATAGAATTGTTAATTGAGGAAAATATTGAATCATCTCAGGAAACTGATGCATGTTTTTCTTGACTTTCCCTTATCTCATGTATTGAACCTGCTAGGGACCAACATACTCAACCTATTACCAGTAAGTTGGTTTACTCACTGCCCAGAAAATAGTGAGTCTCTTATAAATCCATGTCTGTACTGATATCCTTACCTCTGTTAAGCTTTTCTCATGTTCAAAGCTCAATATTCTCCCCTTCATCAAGCCTTACTTAACATACCATTATTGACTGCCCATGATTGTGGGCACTAAGACAATCTCTGTCATTTGAGGAGTTCTAGGAAAATCTTCTTTACTAACACCCGTACCTCAATTCTCTCTCCCTTTACCTAGGCTTTTGGAATCTTGCTGTCAAAATCCAACTATAAAAGGCAGGAAAAAGAAGACAATGAGTTTCCAGTTTTATGGCTGTCTTAGCAATTCTGTGAGAGATGTTTTGAAGCTTCTCTTGAAAAATCTGTGCCAAAGACCTAGTAATTGTTTTTTATGGTTTTCCACTGAAGTGTGAAGTCCTTCTAATAGCGGTCAGTAGCTTTCTCTTCTTTGTAGCTGTGACCACTAAGAAAGAGGCCTTTTACAACTTTCTTGGTTTTTGTTCTCTCTCCCATCATCACTACTTTGGTCGCATATCTGGTTAGAAGCCACCAGTTGGCATTATGCCCTGAATAGATTCAGGAGTTAATGGCAGGTAAGATCAATCATATTGGATCCCTCCTGACTTTCAAAATAATAACAACTTAAAAATCACAGACAATATATATCTAGTAGTTCAACAAAAATAATTTTTATTATGTGCCAGACACTTTGCTAGGAGCTAAAGATATGTAGATGAAAAGAAGGTCCCTGTTCTCAAGTAACTCAGAGCCTTCTGATGTAGAGAGATGCAAATGAGTACCCTGCAAGATCATATACTTAGAGAGGCAACCAGAAGAGGGATTGTGAACATAGGAATGTCCTATCCTCACTATGTTTCTGGCAGATATGCAATAAACATATATTGAATTAAATCCGATTACCCTACTGTTGTTATCTCACAGATAGTGAGATAATCTTTACCATGTTATTGTACTATCATAAAGTTTATTAAAAGAAAAAGAAAGGCATCTATTTAAATGTCCCTAGGTGTCTTTTTTTTTTTTCAGTTTTTGGCCAGGGCTGGGTCTGAACCCAC
The DNA here is from genome assembly GCA_963574655.1 of Perodicticus potto. NCBI lineage: Eukaryota > Metazoa > Chordata > Mammalia > Primates > Lorisidae > Perodicticus > Perodicticus potto. The sequence continues at coordinate 25,645 of CAUYRH010132328.1, forward strand.
CACCTCTGGTATACGAGGCCAGCGCCCTACTCCTTTGAGCCACAGGCGCTGCCCCCTAGATGTCTTTTGAAAAAGATGAGGTGACAGCAAAACTATCCCTTAAAAAGCCCTCTGAGTTTTTAAGAAGGCGTGTAATTATTGTTAAGTAAATGCTTAATTAGTATTTTATGCAATACTTAGCATAACAGTTTAGGTCAAATTTATGATTCATGAGAGTTGTATTTTTATGTGTTGTGTGTATTCTTTTTGGTTCATTGGAGTCCTTTGGGGGTAAACAATGTGTACAATATATTTATTCCCATTTTATAGGATTTGGCACATAATTTTACTCTTTTAAATTGTTGTGGACGTTTGTAGTTGTATTTTTGCTTTTATAAAATCCTGTTGTTCCTCTTTATAATTTGTTTTATATCATATTCTTGGTTAGAAATGTAGTCCCAATTGATACATTGTTTATTTGGGAGTAAAGATGACCTGTTTTTAGATGATATGTTCTGCTCCCAGAAATGCAAGAATGCATTATGAGAGAAATTGGTGATTACCTATGCAGTCATGTACCACTTGTTATTTTCTCGCAGCAATGTTGGAGTTCTTTCCTCAACTTGAATGCAAACCCCTTCTGGGAGTCATTATTTGCTTCATAACTCCTGTCTGTTGTTTATTCCTTGTGTTCAACTTCCTGTAACCCCTGGCATGTTTAGGTGAAGGTTTGTCTCAGGCCCTAAGCCAATCCTGCACATCATAAATACCTGAATCTTTAGTCCAAACATCAGGAGTAACTTAGAATTAGTTTTAATGCCATAGACTCAGGAGTAGGTATAATAGGGATGTGTGTTTTTTTTCTAATCTTGCAAAACAGCCTATCAAGTCAAGTTAGCTCAACAGTGTCCCATTGAATCCACCCACCACTTAAGCAGGCCCTTAAAATACTTAAATTCTTTTCAACCTCTTTTCTTCATCTCCCTTCCTATATCCCACACCAGTACATGATATCTACCTTTGAATGGACAGTGTTCAGACACATTTGTAATTCAACTTGCATCAACTCACTCTTACCACCTGACATTTTTAAAAATTTAGTATATTTAATTTCAATCTTTTTCTAGTCATAGATTTATGTGATCTGATTCTGTTATATCCACATTTTGTATTCACTTTTTAAACTTAATCTTACCCTGTAAATATTTCTTTTTGGAGTATTTTATTCAAATTAATATGCGGGTACAATTTTTAGGTTACGTTGTTCTCCCTTCCAGGGTAAAGTTCCATTTGTAGAAGAGCCCCTCCCTCAGGGAGCATGTTATACACCCTCACAATGTATGCATAGGTGAGATCCTGCCTCATGCCCTCATTCTTCTACTAAGAAGAATGTATTTCAACTCCATCCAGGTAAATGTAAAAGATGTGGTATATGGATACCATGGACTAATATTCAGCCACCACCTGACTTTTAAACTGGGATTTCCCAAAGGCCTACCAACTTTAAGACTGGGCTTCCAAGGTTAGAATATCTGGATTTTTCCAAAACATGTCACACCCTTTGGACAATGGGGACTTTTCTGCCTCGTCATGCTTGCTAGGGCAAGCTTCTATAGCTTCCCAAAGTTACCAGTCCTGGTTTCATCTCCCCTTTCACTAGTTCATGTTTCTGAGGTACTAAGATGTCTCACTACAGCACTGGCTGGGATCTTGGTTCTACAGACATGAACCTTTTATTAACCCAGCACCCTACACAACATCTAGCACAGGACCAAGCATGCAGAAATTCCTGCTGTGCAAATGCCGGGGCCCAAAAGGGGAAATTTGTCTGCAGATCTTGATCCAAGGATCTGGAGCAAACAATAAGAGAACCAATAAACCAAACATTGCTGTCCTCAGGAACTTATACTTGATGGAAGAAAAGAAGATGAACGCACAGAAAATAAGAGTGAATATCACAGACTGTCAGGATTCTGTGTTTTCTATAGAGATTCATGTTATTACTAACTACCCAGTCTATCAAGGAAGAAAATATCTATTCATTTGGCTATTACATTTCTTTTTTCCTTATACCATTTAAAACTGTATCTCTCTCTCTCTCTCTTGCTCTCTCTCTTATTACTGAGGACATATGTTATTCTTCCCAGCAGTGTAGAATGACAGGAAATGAAGAATAACTAATCTACCACCTCAGATGCTCATTTCTTTCTGGTGAAAGAAATTCCTGATTCCAAAATATAGGAGGGCTTTTCTAACCTCCCACTCTTTTCTCCAACCATTCCCATCTGGCTTTTTCTCCCCTCATTTGACTAAATCAGCAATAATCTCCATGCTTCTAAAAGTAATAGATTTCAGATTTGCCATCTCAGTAGCATGTGGCACTGTTTGCTATACGTTCCTTTTAGAAACTCTTTTTTGGGGCTCTGTATTAGTTTCTGATTGCTGCTCTAACAAATGACCACCAACTTGCTGGTTTAAAGCAACATACATTATTATTTTCTGCAAATTTTATTTATTTAATGATGCTTCTTGAGGCATAACATACACTATTTTAAAAAATATATTTAATGACACCTCTTGAAATGTAACATGCGTTTGTTTCTGCATAGTTCTGGCAGAAGTCCAAAATCAGATTTACTAGGCTGAAATCAAGGTGTTGGAATAGCAATGCTCCCTGTGAAAGATCTAGGAGATGATCCATTTCCTTGCCTTTTCTAGCTTTGGGAGGCTGCCTGCATTCTCAGGCACCTCATAGGCAGTGTTCTCTCGAGGCTCTTTTTCTATCATCAAAGCCAACCATGCAGCACTTTGCTTCAGTTTTCACATTGCCTCCTTATTTCCTCCTCCCCTCAATCTTAGAACACTTGTACTTATATTTTGCACCCTCAAGGGCAATTTAGGCTAATCTCATTCCAAGATCTTTACCTTAATCACATCTGCAAAGTACTTTTCACCGTATAAGGTAACATTCACATGTTCCAGGGATTACGATAGGTATTTGAGGAGGACACTATTCGGTTTACCACAGCCTCCATGACATAAAACTACTAGTTTCCTTCCTCATGTCTCCTGATCACTTATTCTCTGTCTCCTTAGAAGACATGCATTGCTCCACACACAAAATAAATATAGAATTTTCTCAAGGTTTAGTCTTAGGTCCTCTTTCCTTCATAGGCAGTGTTCTAGTTATTTATGAACCTAGTTATTTTGAGAAAGTGTGTATTTAAATAAATTTAATTTAAATGTGGTAAGTTAAATGAAATTGAGTACTTATTAAAATAAATAAACTGAAAAATTAAAGACATAACATAGAGAAAAGTGCAAAAACCATAAATATCTAGCTTAATAAATCATTATAACATACAAACACGTGTAACCTTCATTTAGACTGAGAAATAGAACATTGCTAGCAGCCTAGAGACGCTCTGTGGGCCCCTTTCCAATTACGTTCCCATTCTTGTTAAATTCATTTCCAAGTGTTTTAACTATAAAATGCTATCATGTGTGAAATCTTTTGTTCCTTTTGAGAAAGAAGAAAGCAGTCCCAATACGGGAACCAGCTCGGTCCTTTCCTGTTGAACATGAACAAAATAATTTCGCATAAAAAGTAGCAATATATGTCAGCTAAATATGCCACTTTGGCATAAAGTTTATTGTGAGCTAAAGGCAATGATTTAAAAAAGAAAAAAAAACGGGTTCAAGAAGGATACTCTGACTGTCCTCCTTTCCTTCCTGAACACAGCAGATAAAACCTTCATATAGAAATGTCCTTTCTATGCTAGAAGGAGAGTAAAATTCTTATCTTCAAGGATGAGAAGTTGCAACCAAATGAATTCTGCATAAACAGATGTCTAATCTTCCTTTAGCGCCCCCCAGTTCAGTTACTTTCCTGCAATTGGCTCTCTTTGTTCTGCTTAATATAAAAGCATTTAGGGTTTACCACTTCTTTGGATCTTCATTTCCTTCTGAGAGCTCTTATGACATATAAAACTTATATTAAGCAAAACGTTATACTCCTCTTCTGTTAATCTGTCTTTTATGCCAGCTTAATGCCAGTTTGACTTGTCTATACACGCAGAACTCCAACATCAGACATGGCCACTCTTCAAGTCTGATGGTTCGAGACAAATGCTAGAGCACTCTGTAATTGTGTCTGAACACAGACAAAAAACATAAACTGCCAAACCATAAAAATTACCAGTCATCCCCCATCCCTGTTGACTTGAGTGTCTGCTGCTTTTTTCCCCAACTAGACCTCTGACCTCTCTGTTATCTTTAGAGAGAAGATGGACTGATAATCACAGAATTATCTCTGCTTCCTGAGAGCATGCAATCTGGAGCAAAGCCCCACTCGAACTCAGTGGGGCTTTGCTGAGGGAAATAGGGCTTAGTAAGAAAGGGCTTACAGGGTTTGTGTTCTCGAGAACACAAACCCTGTAAGCCCTTTCTTAAGGTCCTTTCATTTGCAGTTTTTTTTCTTTTTTTGGCTGGGTCTGGGTTTGAACCCGCCACCTCCAGCATATGGGGCCAGCGCCCTAATCCCTTGAGCCACAGGTGCTGCCCAATGCCCTTTCATTGAGATGTCCCCTCATGTTGCGATTTTCCTCTCTTTGCAATGAGCAAATAAACCCAACTTTTTGTGTTCCTGGTGGTCTATGCCGAAAAGTGATTCTTATTTAGCTATAGATAACTTAACATTTTTGTACATTAATTGTATCAATTTTATGAATAGACTCCTTACTGATTTTCCTTATTGCTTTCGATTTAAAAAATAATATCTATAAAATTATGAAAAAAATTAATTTTCTCTTGTCAGGATTTCTTTCTCAATATTCTTTTTCTTGCCTATGAGCATTGATTATTACTTGTTGACAATAGGGATAATTCTGGCAGTAGTAATGAGTATCCTTGCCTTGTTATTACTTTAATGAGAATTTGTTGACTTTTTCAGTATTAAACATGACTCTGGTCTTTGGTTTGAGATGTATATCATGTAAGGAATTAGCCTGGTTCAACTTCTGTCTCTGCCACTTAGACGCTGTGTGGCCTCAAGCAAGCTGCTTACACTTTGGGTGCTAATTTCCTCATTGGAATGCTATGACAGTGATAACATTAGCTTGCAGAGTTTTGTCATGATCAAATTTATTAAATCATGTTAAAATATGAAAAGATGCTTAGAATGGTGCTTGGTTCAATACAGTAGCTTAATTATATAATATCAATATACCATACTGTAATAAAATAGTTACATAATGCAATATAGTAAAAACAATACAATTTCACATACCATATAAATGCTAATTATTATCCTTCTGTTTTGATTTAACTAACAATTTTATCAGCACTAATGGTTAGATTTTATCAAATACTTTTGTGGCATCTATAACAATGTTAATATTTTTCCTTTCATAGATTCATCTTTGTTAAATACCCATCTGATCATGTTATACCCCTGTTTGGACTCACTCTGCTTGCATAAGATGATGTGAAATTCCTCAGCAAGACATTCAAAAACTTAGGCGATATAACTCCAGCTATCATTTCCAGCCTCACCTATTTCCTCCCTGCATCCTCTGCTCTGGATATATTAAAGTATCTCTATAATAGGACCGTGCTCTACAATAATAGCTTTACCATGTGTCTTTGTTGTGAGGATTTAAGTATAGAGTATTTTAAAAATATGTGAAATGTATGAAACAGTATGAATTCAAAATAAACATTGCTATAATTATTTTTTATACTAAAGGTGTTTATCAGTATTACATGTTGAACTTTATCCAGTTCCTTTGGGGCAGGCATTTGTAGAGATATTTATATGTTATTTTTCCTGTGATGGAGTCATTTTTAAAAACACTTGTCTGATCATATGATACCTTCATATTAACTCACCACTGATGTAAAGACATTCAAGACCTCCCCTGATCTTACTTTGCATGTAGGGGCTTGACAGTGGTCCTGTAAATAGGTTTGAAACATTTCTCTTAGTCTAAAAAACTTTTCACTGGGCTGTGAATTGTCAATTGTTTTCTGGTTTCTCACATCTTTAGTATTAGTGCAAATTATCAGACAGATAAATTATTGCTCTGAAACGTTTCAAATTTATTGGAGAACTTTTTGTCAACCTGTGTTCCTTCTCTGGGACCTGAGATGCTGTTGGATTAAGTGCTCATTAGCATGACTTCTATACTGCACATGTGAAAATTCCACATGTGTTATAAAAGACTTCCACCTCAATACTTAGGTTCTTGTTCTAGCAGTTTCTTCTTTACCATGCATACATTATAGAAAACTAAACAATATTTGGAGATCCCCTTAGGGCTGCCTGAAAATTCAGGGATATACTAAAATTACATCAGCAATATCTTTCCCTTTCATAATATATTATGCCATAGGTTTATAACTTCTCCTAAGGAAGCAAAATTAATATTTTGATGCTCTTCCCTTGTGAAAGAGGAGACCTTAATAAATACTCCTTCTTTGTACCTTTGGAGATAATTGGTTGGAAAATTATTGGGTGAAAATTGTTTTCTCACTCAAGGTCACTCTGCTTCACATTGGCACCACTGAGGCATGCTTTTGAATACCAGGAACATGGCCTTCAGACAAAGATTAATTAGATGCATAAGTTAAAAGAGAGAAACAGATGAATCCTCAGCATGGCTTTTAGAATATAAAAAGTATAGTTCATGTTAATGGCTGAGCTAGTTTTCAAAGCTAGCCTTTTGAACTCATCTTTTTATATATCTACTTTAGAAGGCTTGTATCCCTATTAATAATGAAATTTTAAAATGAAAGACAGCCATATAATGATCTGGCATTCATGCACGGGAAATAATTATTTACCATAAAAGAATTAATTCACGAATGTCACCTAAGGAGCCAAACTGCAGAGAAACTCCTGATTTTCTCATCCTCTTTCATCCAGTTATAACTATCCACTGTGCTGGAAAGGGCTGCCCTGGGGTTGCAAATATGGGTATAATGTGGTCCCACTGCTTGATGACAAGTTCTTTAAGAGCAGCAACTGGGACAAATATGCAAATAACTTTGTTGCCAGGTAGAAGATGTTAGGGCCCAGAAGAGAAATTTCCAAAAGGAGAAAATTACATTCCCTGTTTTGCTTCTGATGCTTTACCCTGCTTTGTTATTTTATCATAACTTTTGTAAATTACAAGGCTAAAGAGAGCATGCATAACAAGTCAAATAACAGAGGCATAAAAGATATAGTTCACAATCTGCTCCTCCATCCTTTCAATCTTTGCCCCTATCCAAGGTAACCAATGAAATGTTTGATGTGTAGCTTCTCTATCTTTATGTACTCTCATATTAAAATACCCAAACAATTTTTGGAGAATACTTAGAGATCTAAAAACAGACCTGCCATTCGATTCTATAATTCCTTTACTTGGTATATACCCAGAAGACCAAAAATCACATTATAACAAAGACTTCTCTACCATAATGTTTATTGCAGCCCACGAATGGATTAATAAATTGTGGTACATGTATACCATGGAATATTATGCAGCCTTAAAGAAAGATGGAGACTTTACCTCTTTCATGTTTACATGGATGGAGCTGGAACATATTATTCTTAGCAAAGTATCTCAAGAAT